>MCFE01000421.1:0-78143 GCA_002104905.1 Basidiobolus meristosporus CBS 931.73 | reverse complement strand
AACCCTAACCCTAACCCTAACCCTAACCCTAACCCTAACCCTAACCCTAACCCTAACCCTAACCCTAACCCTAACCCTAACCCTAAACCCTAACCCTAACCCTAACCCTAACCCTAACCCTAACCCTAACCCTAACCCTAACCCTAACCCTAGCCCTAACCCTAACCCTAACCCTAACCCTAAGATTGTAAAAAGCAGTCACAGCGCGCAACCCTAGCCCTAATTTTGATCCCGCCCATCAAAAATCACCCAAAAATCTCAAAAATTGAAATTTGAAGCTGAAACTCTGGATATGCCACCAAAACCTCAACAGGAGCCCACTACACCTGAAAGGAAGGTTCTTGATTGCTTTGACAAGTCTGTCAAGAAGATTTCTTGCCCCAACTGTGGAAACAAAGGAACTATCAGAAGGAATGGAAGAGCTGGCAGACTCAGGAAGCTTACTTTTCTCTGCAAATGCACCAGGAATATTGGTATCACTCTGATGGAAGACATGCTTGGCAAGCTGAAGACTCCCTCTCCTCAAGCACTATCTCCTGCCCAGTTTCTGAACAGGCTTGCCTCCCCTGCTGCTGCTTCACCAACAAGAATTGCCTCTGTTACTGCCTTGGATACTCCTTCTCCTCCTGCCAGGATATCTCCTTTTGTGCCTGAATCTGCCAGTCCACTTTCCTTACCTCCAAGAAGCCCACTGTCAATGGACTCTATTCCTGCCACTGCTCTCCCAGATACCAGCACTTCTACTGATGCATTTCTTCAGAGATTCCTTGCAATTGAGAAGAGAATTGCTGATTTAGAGGCTGCCAATACTGCCCTGAAAACTGCCACAGATGCCTTGCAAAAAGCTTCCTTGGAGTGCCACTGCCTTACCACTACTGCTCAGCCCCAGCCTCCTGCTTCTGCTCCTGTTCAAGAGCAAGATCCTGTTCCACAGAAAAGCTACTCCAGTGTTTTACAGAACAACTGGATAGTGAACTCTGTTCCTCCCAGAAAACCTGCTTCTACTGCCTTCTCCCAGGTGACCTCAGTTCCTGCTTCAGTTTCTGCCTCTCCACCTGCACCAGCTGCCACCACCTCTACAGTCACCTCAGCTATTCCTCAGACTTATGCAGGCAAGGGTCTAGCAAGAATTATCAGCACATCCAGCTCCAGTACCATTCAGCAAGACACATCAAGAAAACCCTCTACTGAGAATGTGGACTCCAATCTGACTACTGCAGCTCCATTGCAACACAGAAGGACTTACAAGCCCCCAGCAAACCTACCACCAGCTTCTACCTGGACTGTGGTGTACTTGAAGCAAGTTCCCTGGACTCCCATTTCCAACATCAGGAAAGCACTCAAGGCATGCAATATTCAGCTCTCAAGAATTGTCAACCTGGCCTGGAGAAAAGGGAAGATTCTGGAGGTTATCCTAGACCAAAACATTGCTGACCCATTTGTTGCCTTTGTGGAGAAGAACCTTAACTGGCTGAAAACTGACTTCAAGATAGTGCCTGAAGAATCTGAATCCTCTGACTCTCTACTGTTCAACAAGCCTCCAGCCCATGTTGCCATTCTGTCTTTCTTTGCTGCCATCAAGAGACAAGCCCCCTCCTATGATGTGGCATACTTCCTCAAGAACCATGCCATTTCCCTCCTTGCTGACTTAAGTGATGCACCATTTGAAGAGCTCTGGGACTCTGCTGGTCACATTGTCAATGCTGCCTCTGAAGAAGCTACAACCTCTGCCTGACTACCTGAAGTTCTGTTGCTTAACTGCAACAGCATACAGCCATCAAGACCAACTCTAGAGAGACTTCTTTCAAGATTTTCCCTCCTGTGTTTGATTGATGTCCAGCTACCCTCTATACTATTGACTAATCTATATTGCTTTTCTACTCCTAGAACAAAGAATACCTCCTCTATCTGCTTCATCTCTTCTACCATCAATACTCCTCAGCTCTGTGTTCCTCTTTACTCCACTTACTGTGCTGCTCTCCAGTTGCCAACTATCAGTCTGGTGCTCTGCTATCTGCCTCCAAGTCTTGCCCTTCAGGAAGTGCAAGTTGTTTGCCAGAAAGTTCAGCAATACCAGCAATCTATATCAACACCTATTATCTTGCTTGGAGATCTCAACATTCCCCATCCTGAGAACAAGACTACCCTGACTGCAAGAATGAAGCCAAGGTCTACATTCCTACTGAACTTCCTGAGAGAAAGCCATCTGCTAGCACTAGGTGCTCAATCTGAGAAAAGATGTGTTGACTGGATCTGCCCTTCTGCTGCTGCCCTCTACTTTGTGAATGAAGTTAAGCAATTCTCTGGAGCTGAGCTAGGATCCTTGAGAGCCTCTGACCACCCAGCCTGGTCCCTTTCTATGCAACCAGTTGTGAAGAAGAAGCTGCCAAAACTTACTGTGCTCACCCACAAAGCTACCAAGAATCAGAAGAAAGACTTTGGCAACTACTTGAAGCTTGCCAGCTTGCTACTTTCTCTGCCAGATGATCTCAACTATGCCTGGCTCTTTGTGAAGCATCTGATTCTGGTGTCTGCCTCCCTCTCACTGCCATGCAAGACTACTGCTGTGACCTCAAGAAAATGGGAATCCATTGTTTCAGCCCTGCAACAAAGCTACCTGAGTTTCCCTAACCCAAAAACAGAGAAACTCCTCCTGACAGCCATACACCACTCCAAGGCAATTCACCACACTCTGCACACTCAGCTCTGGGATCATATTATGAGTTCTTTGCCTCTGCAATCTTCCAACTCTATAACAAGAACAGTATCAAGACTCTACAGGGCAATGAGGCCCTCTTCCAGGAAGTTACCTTCAACAGAACAGCTGGCTAACATCTTCTTCTCTACAAAGCAGTACTCAACTCCTGGCTTTCATCCTGACTTCAAGACTCTGCCCATCCCACTTGCACTTGATCAAAGGAGAATCCATAATGTGCTCAAGAGGCTTCCCAACTGTACTGCTCCAGGTGTGGACACAATCTCTTATGAGCTTCTGAAGACTAGTACCAAGGCCATCTCTGCTCTTCTGCTTCCACTGTTTCAGCAATGCTCAGCCCAGCTTTCTACTCCTGAGGAATGGTCCTTTGCAAATGTTCTGCCACTCTACAAGGGCAAAGGAAAGCACCTGGATCCTAGCTCCTACAGGCCAATATCTCTGCTGCCCACCTGCAGAAAGGTGTTTGAGCTTCTGCTTGCTCAGGAGCTCTACTCTGACTCCCTCAAGTTTCATCCTGCACCGTTTGGCTTTGTTCCTGGCCTCTCCTTTGAATATGCAGTTATACTTAGCCATGATCACTCTCTCCAGTGCAAGTATCCCTCAGTTCTGTTTGATATTACTAAGGCCTTTGATTCAGTTGACAGAAATCTGCTTTGGTCCAAGTTGCAATGCTTCTCCAGTACCTCTCTCACCCTCCTTGTCAGGTCTCTGTTTCTGGATCCACACGCAAGAATTCTGCACCCAAGTGAGCAATCAGCTGTGTTCTCAGATCCTAATGGAGTAGTTCAAGGCTCTGTGCTTGGTCCTATACTGTTTGCCATCTTCCTGAATGATTTCCCAAGACTCTCAGCTGACTGCCTGGTTACTCTCTTTGCTGATGACATCAGAATATCCTCCTCCAATGTGCAACAAGACTCCCAGACCATCCACCAGTATCTGCAGAAGAATAATCTCCAGCTTTCCATTGCAAAGACAGTACCTTTGGGCTCTCCCATCAACTTGGAGAACTCCACTCTACCTGCTCAGGTTTCTGCTATATATCTTGGCTTTCCTTTCCTTCCTACTGGACTAGACTCTGGAGCACACCTGAAGAAGAGAATTATCCTGGCAAGACAGGCACTCCACAAGCTACTGGCTGTTACTCCTCCTACAACTTCAGCTCCCAGCTGCCTCCTTCTACTCAAGCAGTTTGTCTTCCCTGTCCTGGAATTTGGCTTACCACTTCTCTCTCTTACTTCTAGAGACTGCACTAAGCTTGACAAGTTTGCAGTATGGTGCATTACCTCCTTGGTGCCTCATTTGCCTGAATGCCCCTACAGACATGCTATTCTTGGTGCTTTTGGGTTCATGCCCTATAAGATCAGACTTCTCTACCTTAGAACCAGCTTATACCTCAGACTTCACAACTGCAACAACCCACTGATTAAGGCCTGGAAGAGAACACACCACACTACACCTGACTCCTGCTGGAGAACTATACTTGGAGATCCTGAAGTCAAGAAGTTTGCTGAATTTATTCTGCAGTCAGAAAGCCCCAAGCTGGCCTACCTGAAGTACTTGACAGACCTTTGGCAGCAATATCTGCAGCAGCACACTCCCTTTATGATGAATATCAATCCTTATCACATTCCCCTCATTAATGTTGTTCACAAGTCATTCTTACCTCTCTTGCTACCCCCCTTCCCACTGAACAGTATCTTGAGCACAGAAGAACTATCATCACTTCTTATTAACTTACCTACAAATTCCCCTCAGCTACACACTCTTGTATCAAAGCTACAACAGTAGCGCTGGCTTCTTTGTTTCAACTGAAATAAAGATTTCACCTGTTGGTGACTGTCTCCCCCCCCCTAACCCTCTAACCCTACCCTAAGTGAGCAATCACCAGTGTTCTCAGTTCCTAATGGAGTGGTTCAAGGCTCTGTGCTTGGTCCTATACTGTTTGCCATCTTCCTGAATGATTTCCCAAGACTCTCAGCTGACTGCCTGGTTACTCTCTTTGCTGATGACATCAGAATATCCTCCTCCAATGTGCAACAAGACTCCCAGACCATCCACCAGTATCTGCAGAAGAATAATCTCCAGCTTTCCATTGCAAAGACAGTACCTTTGGGCTCTCCCATCAACTTGGAGAACTCCACTCTACCTGCTCAGGTTTCTGCTACATATCTTGGCTTTCCTTTCCTTCCTACTGGACTAGACTCTGGAGCACACCTGAAGAAGAGAATTATCCTGGCAAGACAGGCACTCCACAAGCTACTGGCTGTTACTCCTCCTACAACTTCAGCTCCCAGCTGCCTCCTTCTGCTAAAGCAGTTTGTCTTCCCTGTCCTGGAATTTGGCTTACCACTGCTCTCTCTTACTTCCAGAGACTACACTATGCTTGACAAGCTTGCAGTCTGGTGCATGACCTCATTTGTCCCTCATATGTTTGAGTGCCCCTATACACTTGCTATTCTTGGGCTTTTGGGCTTAAGCCCTATGTGATCAAACTTCCCTACCTTAGAACCAGATTTGATCTCAGAATTCTCCACTGCAACAACCTACTGATCAAGGCCTGGAAGAGAACACACCACACTACACCTGTCTCCTGCTGGAAAATTATACTGGAAGATTCTGATGTCCAGAAGTCTGCTCATTATAATTTGCAGTCAGATAAACCCAAGCTGGCCTATCTGAAGAACTTGACAGATATTTGGCAGTGATATTTGAATCAGCACACTCCATTTATGACTAATACTAATCCTTATCATATTCTCCTTATCAATGCTGTTGACTGATCATTCTTACCCCTGTTGCTACCCCCCTTCCCACTGAACAATATTTTGAGCACTGAAGAACTATCCTCTCTCCTGATTAATGTACCTGCATATTCCCCTCAGCTACACACTCTTGTGTCAAAGCTACAACAGTAGTGCTGGCTTCTTTGTTTTAGCTGATATAAAGATTTCACCTGTTGGTGAATGTCTCCCCCTGAACCAACCTTAGCCTGCATAGCAAACCAACTCTGTTGCCTTCATAGTCAAAACTAGCTATGTACTAGATCATTACCAGACTTAAATCCCCATGATATTAGTCCTGTCACACTCTGTTAACTCTGCAACTCTACTGTCAAATGTCCATGTGGGTCAGATAAATCATACATGTGTTTTATGCACTTTTTTCTTGGATACAACAGTAAGCTGGAGGCCATATTTTTCTTTGATTCATATTATATGTCAAATTACCATTGTAGTAGTGGGTAATGCAATAAGTTGGGTGATTCTACACCACTGTATATGAATGGTGCAAGGGGAGGTAGCATAAGGAAATATCATTTGGTAAATTGATATGCTAGCATTATGCAGTACTAGCTGTAGGCTGCTTTATTGTCATTGCAATGCCAACAGATGTCTGCACAAATGCCATCATAATACCATCAAATCTTTCTCCATGTGTGGCAATTGAATACACTGCTTGGCAAGGTCGATTGATAATCTAGGCTGCGCACACCATTTGAAGTGCCATAAAACACTATATTCTGGTATTTAAGTTTGTATTGCATCAAATTGCAATCTTGGAACTACTTATCAAGAGTCCCAGTGTTTTGTATACCTCACAAAGCCTTGTTTGATTAGTTGCACTTATGGTATGCACACATGTCATTTCAGCATCATCTAATGTGATATATCATTGTTTTCATCAAAAGGAAATATGTAGAGCACTATCTCAGCATATTTCCAGGAGCTGCCTAGGGATAGGATTGTCCCAAGTCCTGGATTCTTAATAAATTGGCATCCCAAAATGATTAGCAAGGTAAGAGGTTAGTATTACAAGAGGCAATATGCATAAAATTTGCTATTGTAGATTATTTTGAATATACTTGTATAGAAACTTGGTATTGCCACTGCCAAGTAGTGCATCAATCACAATATACCTTTACAACAATCCCTGTAGCAAATTATCCTTTGGGCACCAAACTAAGTGGGTTGATGCTCAAACAAGTACTTCTTCAGATAGAGCAAGCAACATAAATTGGGAATATCATGTAGTGTTTGGCCAAGCAATGAGTGAATAGTTGAAGCACTGGATACCTAGAGTATCATCTTGGGACTGCATCATTGTCATCTAAGGCTCACCCAAAGGCTAGTTATTTGGAATCTGGCTACAAATTTGTTATATTCCATATCACCAGCAATATACTAAGCTCAGAGCCTTTTATATTTTTCCAACTGAGATAGCACTTTTCTCCATGGTTGATGTTGTGATGGTGTTGAGATGCTCCTGGAAGAAGCTGCACATCCCAAGGTGTATCATGTGCTTGATGAGTGCAATATCCTCTGGGCCTAAACTGCTGCTGCATCTATCAATACAAAGCTATGGTAAAAGCTCCTGCTTCTCTAGCTTCCTAGGTGCTCTAAGTGTCTCTGAAGGCCTCTGTGTGTGTTATGCACTATCCTGAAAAGCTCCTTGATGGCAGGTCTGAGGTTAAATTGTTGAAGGTAGGAGCAGTGATCAATCCCTAATCAATAAGGGAAAAATATGCTGGTGGAAGGGATGACTTATTGAGAAGGGATTGACTTCCTCTATATACATTTCCTGATTGCCAGGTCTATTACTAATGTGAAGATTCTAGAAGATATCATGCATCAGTAGATTAATAATGTTATTGCTATGAGCTAATTATACTCTAAGAGGGTTCTGGAAGGCTCTAGCAGCCACAGTACATCCAACAACTCAGGGATTAGTAGTCTGAAACTTGTGCAGCATACAGATGCCATGGGTGAAACAGAAATTGTAGTGATAATAACACAGGCATAAGTTGTGTTCTGCTAGAAAGTGCTGCATAATGACAGCCAGCTAATAGTCCCAGATCATTCTGGCACTCTATAGCACCATCTGGCACTAAGATTCCAACCATGATGACAGAGGTAGGACATGGTTACTGTTGAACATTCTCAGTCTTACTTTAATTGCTCAGAATAGTACTTTTCTTGCTTTATGTACTCTAATAATCCTCCAGAGATATTTCTCTTGGTTGGCATCTTCTTATGTGATGACATTGCGCATTGATCAGTATCTTGACTATTTTACCTATTCTGATGCTTTCTCCTATATATAACTTTCCCCTGTATATACCTGCCAATATGCTAAATTTTTTGATGTCTAAATGTATGCTTTGCTCTCACTCCAAAATATTTAAATATTGCAATGTATCAATTTTGCTTTTTGCTAAACACCCAATTCCTTAGCTTCCTACAAGCTATAATATGTCCAAATATCTAACAAGACATCTAATTGCCTTATATGGCAAGAAACTTGACAGTGTTCTGACAATCTCATTGCAAACCTCTGTTGGCATTATTATGGGAGTACAGCAGCCTACAGCTAGTACTGTATAGTGCTACCATAACAATGTACCAATTGGTATTTCCATGTTCTACCTCCTCTTGCACCATTCATATTACCACTGTTGAATCACTGCTCTTTATTTGCTTACCCACCACTGCCTTGAGTATTTTATATATAGTTTGAATCAAATAAAAACTATTGCCTCCTGTTTATTAACCTCGACATATGTACACACCTGCAGCAATTGACATACTTCTATCACCTCAACTTTATGACTTTTTAGTGTGATACTTGCAAAGTTGCCATATACCTTGTATTCATGGTAACATTTACATTGTGCAAACATATGCTTGGTTGCCACCACTTGTGCTATTAGTACCTCCTGATTATATGTAAAGAACTTCTTGGTTTTTGAGCAATATATTCCTTCTCCCTGCTGGACTCTATTGCCCATTATAGGTGTGCTTGGGCTCTTGTTTATGTGAAATCTGTACTGAATGATGTGTAAACTGGCTTGGGACCAAGAGAAGCCTGGAATACACTGGCAGAGTTGTCCTGCTAAAAATTAGTTGCTTGTTGCACCCAACCCAACTTTGCATTACTTATCTTATTAGCCATGCATTTGGGCTGCTTAGCTTCTTAATCTCAAAGGCATAAGTATCTCCATGCGCTCTTTCATTCTCAGTATTTTCCAACTCTTCTGGGCTGTCCTTGATAGGACAACTTATTATGTTAATGACAGACCTTAAGGTAATAGTCATGATGAGATTGGAATATGACAGTACCTATAACTTGACCCATCCCCCTATCTCCCTACACATCTGGGCCATAGAAAACTCCCCAATGTTAAAGCAAGACCCAATATTCTGCCAAACCAATCAAGATGGAGTAGGAAATAGATACAGTAGCAGCAAAGATTCTCATATTCAGCTTTATGCTTGTAGTGTAGGTGCTCAGATCCTGTCACAAACTTCTTGCATAAAAGCTGTAGATGTGTCAATTTGGCATTGATGATACACTTCTGCATGAATACTTCTACAATGTGAATATATGACTTCTAAGGCTTCCAATATACTCTGGGTAGAAAGGACTTCAGAAGTCCACTTGAATAAGTACATATTCAGCTCATCCAGTCCTTGCATTTGTGTTGTTGCATATGAGTATGAATATTGATTGCAGCCCATGAGAGGAACTTTGGGTAGTGGATACTTTGTAAAATCTTGCCAATTCTTTCAAATTTCTCCTGTATCTTGTGTTGTAAGAGTCTTGGAGATATTGGAAGTGATTGGGAAAGCAAGTAGATTATGTGGTTTTCACTTAATGATTTATTGAATGTAAAAGTAGTATCTATACTTTTACATGGTCTTGGCATTAAAAACACGTAGAATAGGTTAAGGGAGGTCCCAAGAACATGTGTGCAAAGTTTGGAGCTGTTTGGACAACTTATCAAATTTTCATGTTCTGGGTACCTGGTATTTTGGTGAAAATATTCTAAGTAAATCCCGACAAGGAATTTGGTCAGTATTCTCTAGGATTTGAGGTCAATGATCTAAGTGACTAAGTTAGGTGAATATTTAGGTGGAATTACAAATTTTTACAACATCTTGAAGGGGTTATTTAGCTTGAAATGTTCTATGCACAACTTTGTTGTTATTATTAAGTTGTCACCAAAATATTCATGCTAAATTAGTCACATAGATCTTATTCTTTGATTAGCATTCTGTCCTGACCAAATTTCTTGTCAGGATTTACTTAAAATATTTTCACCAAATTATCAGGTACCCAGATTATGATCTTTCTCAAAGTTGTCCAAAAGCCCCCAAACTTTATACACATATTCTTGGGACCTTCCTTAGCAAAGTCTACATGTTTGTTTGCTCTACTTTATCAAAAGTATAAATACCATACTTTTGTTCAATAAATCTACAAGTGAATAACAAATAAATCCTCTAGTTCTCCATAACACATCCAATACTCCTCAGAATATTGTAACACACTTAAGCTAGTTTTGGAGGAGTGTCTATCAAGCTGGTATGTATACATGTCAAGAAATATAGTATGCTGGTGTTCTACCATTACTGAGGAAGATTGTGCAATTCCAGCAATTGAAGGTCCAGATCTAAAATGAAATACATTACTATATGTACTGATATGACCTGAATTGACTGTTGAGTGAGCTTTTGGGTAGGGTATCATCCTGAATTGTAAGAAAAAATATATATCATTAGTCAATGATTGCCAGAGGAAAAATTAACCAAATCTGTTGCTGCTGAAAAAAAGGCTGTGAGTACAAGTACTGGGGCTGTTAACAGCTGTTTTGAGCTATTTATTACCGGAAGAAGATATCAGAAGCAAGCTCCCTCAATGGCTAGGGTCCTATTGATATATTTTACATATATATACACCTAGTGTACAGATATATGCCACAAAATTCATTAGAGGCATGCTGTAGTTGTACCAAGTGTTCTGACACTGAAACCAATGTACAGCTAACACTCACTCAGTAGCTAACATAGTACTTATACTTGCTATATATATATTGCTTATTGCAGTGGAAGAAAATTCTTGGTGACATTCAACTCTCTGGATCAGATCAGACAAACTGTGGCTGAGCAAGTCACTGCCAGGCTCTGCAACTCAAAAAGCTAATATGATGGATTTGGATACCAAAGCATTGATGAGTCAAGCTTTCCAACACAGCTCATTTGATCAAATTTCATCAACTCTATCAAAAGTTATGATTGATCTAAGTGGATACCACTTTTGATTATATGAGTTTTAAATAGTCATATACTCTGAACAAATGATTTCATGTGGACTTATATGATCAAATATACCAAGGTCCTACCTGTAAGGAGGTCCCAAGCCATCCCACAAAAGGAATTTACCTTGGGTCATCAGCAGAAAAAGAAAAAGAAGAAAAATGGAGAAATACTATTACCACAAATTAGGGTACTTCCCAAATGGAGCCAAATCTCTGTAGGCTATATTTGGAGTATCTGGCACTGCAGATATGTTCCATGGAGCCTCTTGTACAAAGTGCACAAGCCAGAAGCCCCAGAAGGGCTTTGAGAATTCAGCAGGATCTATCAGATATTATATTATATATTGAACCAGACAACCTAGGGTACTTTCTGATACCAAACTGAGTAAATCAAGAAGCAAATGGACTTTGAATCTACCACAAATGAAATAGTCAGTCAAAAGAAAGTTACTACTACTTAGGGAAGACAAAGATAACCACTTTAGATTGTCATTGATTTTGTGGATCTGAATCACTAAACAGACATGGTTCAAGGGGGAGCAGGCCATCCCAGCTCAGAGTTGAGCAAAAACCTTTTTTTTAGCCATGTTGAATGTGCTACAGTGCCAGGAAATGAAGATAATCCAGATAAGGTGTAAATGACAAAACCTTAACTTGACCCAATATAGGTCATTTCTTTTACCTCATATAGAATCTATTTGATGGAAGTAACAAACCATGAGCCTAATATGGACATGCAGTATAGTTGGCTAAATGAATTAGACTGTTGCCTGGAATAAGGAAACTCCAGATCTGCCATGAATGACATAACCTTGACTTGATCAAAGTGGGTCAATTTTTTCAAATAAGTAACAATGGATAGCTCAGAGGCTACATATCATTATTATGATCTGACAATCAGACTCAGCTCATTATTCAAGCCTTTGTAACTGATCAAAGTTGCTGATTAGTATTACATTGTATCAATCAGATTTTTAGGCATATGATTCTGTAGATGTGCACATTGAATTATAAGTTACTTCTCAGTTAAGTCAAACACATATGCATACACTGTTGAACAATATATTGTCAGTATGCAACACATTTGAATCTTATATGCTTATTACACATTGCACACTCTCAACATGTATTTGTTACTCATGAATATTTTGTTGAGTGGTAGTGTTGTAATTATTAGGTTGTCACCCAAACATTCATGCTAACTTAGTCTCATAGATCTTACTCATTGATTTGCATTCTTTCCTGACCAAATTTCTTATTGGGATTAACTTAGAGTATTTTTGCCAAATTATGATGTATCCAGATTATGATCTTTCTCAAAGTTTTCCAAAAGCCCCAATTTTTGTACACATACTCTTGCAACCTTCCTTGACAAACTCTACATGTTTGTTTGTGCTACTCTTTCCAAAGTATGCTACCATGCTTTTGATCAATAAATCTACAAGTGAATAACATATAAATCTTCTAGTTCTCCACATTACTCCAATACTCCTCAGAATATTGCAACACAATCAAAGTCTCCAATAACCAAGAAATAATGAGAGATACACATGTAGCCTATGCCTGGAGATCCAAGTATACCATCTAGGGGTGCTCAGGTACTACTTCAGAATAAAGATCTCCATAGACAGAAGTACCTTGACTATTGCCCTAAAAAATTCAAATATATTTAAGATATACTAGAGAAGGACCAAATGGAAGACTGTATACTAGTAGCTACTCCAATAGAGACATATCTTAGCTGGGTCAAGACGCAACCAAGTTAAGAAAGCTTGGTGCCATTTGAGAGCCTAGAACCCCCTTATCAATCTGTGGCTGGCACTCTGATGCGTAACATGCTTGGAGCACATCCCAATATCTTATATTCAGTGGGAGTAGTCAGCTAGCATTATCAGAACTATGCATCTGACAATATTGCAGCAGTTAACCAGATTTTTGGTACCTAAGAGGAACTACATGTATTTGCTGTATGTAAACCTATACAAGTTCAGAACAGGATCTTGTAGGCTACTCCAATGCAGATTGGGGAAAGAACTTGGGTGACAAAAGATCCACTGCAAGATATACCTTCCTTTACTGTCAAGGAGCAATTTTATGGAACTCAACAAAGCAACCAAATATAGTACTTTCTATTACAGAGTCAGAGTATAAAGAAGCCTGTGAGTCTATTAAAGTAGCAATGTTGTTAAGAAAGCTTTTTAAAGACCTATACTTATGCCAAATAGCCTCTACTAAATTGTTTCAAGATGATCAAAGATGTAAGCAACTAGGTAGAGATCCAACTTTTCATGCAAGAGCTAAGCACATATACATTAGATATCATTTCATATGTGAAGCTATAGATAATTACTTAGTAAGCTTAGCTTATTGTCCAACAGATTAAATGATTGCAGATATATTTACCAAACCATTAGCTAGGGACAAATTTGTGTTGTAGGAGTCTTGAAGATAATGAAAGTGATTGGGAGTACTAGTAGATTGTGTGGGTTTCACTCAATAATTTATTGAACTTAAAAGTAGTACTTATACTTTTGCCGGATCTTGGCAATACACACATGTAGAATATGCATAAGCAGGTCCCAAGAATATGTGTGCAAAGCTTGTGACTGTTTAGGCAACATTGAGAATTTTAATGTTCCAGTTACCTGATGTTTTGGTGAAAATATTCCTGGTAAATCCTGACAAGGAATTTGGTCAGTATTCACTATGTTTTGTAGGTAATGATCCATGTGACCAAGCTAGGAGAATATTTAGGTGGAATTACAAATTTCTACAACAACTTGGATATTTTAGATCACAATAAGTACTAGTTGATATGAAAATTTGTTTGAATGCAAGTGTTGTAAAACTTGTAATTACAACTAAATATTCATACAGCTTAGTCACTTTGGTCATTACCTGTAAATCTTGGAGAACTCTGACTAGGTTCCCTGTTGGGATTTACTCAAAATATTTTCACTAAGTTATTGGGTACCCAGAACATGAAATTTCTCAATGTTGCCTATGTTGTAAGAGTCTTGGAGATATTGGAAGTGATTGGGAGAACAAGTAGATTATGTGGTTTTCACTTAATGATTTATTGAATGTAAAAGTAGTATTTATACTTTTACATGGTCTTGGCACTACAAACACGTAGAATAGGTTAAGGAAGGTCCCAAGAACATGTGTGCAAAGTTTGGGGCTGTTTGGACAACTTTGAGAATTTTCATGTTCTGGGTACCTGGTATTTTGGTGAAAATATTCTAAGTAAATCCCGACAAGGAATTTGGTCAGTATTCTCTAGGATTTGAAGGTGATGATCTAAGTGACTAAGTTAGGTGAATATTTAGGTGGAAAATACGAATTTTTACAACACTCCCACTCAGCTAAATGTTCATACTGACTAGTCCTAATTTTGACCTAAAATATTCAAACTTGTCTCTAGCTAATGGTTTGGTAAATATGTCTGCAATCATTTCATCTGTAGGACAGTAAACTAAGCTAACTAAGTTATTCTCTATAGCTTCACGTATGAAATGATGTCTAATATCTATGTGCTTGGTTCTAGCATGAAAAGTTGGATTTCTACCTAATTGTATACATCCTTGATTATCTTGAAATAAAGTAATGGGCGTTTTTTGACATAGGCCTAAATCTGTAAAGAGCTTTCTTAACCACATTGCTTCTTTTGTAGCTTCACAGGCTGCCATATACTCTGCCTCTGTAGTAGAAAGTGCTACGGTTGGTTGCTTTCTTGAATTCCATGAGATGGCTCCTTTACAGTAAAGAAAGGTGTATCCTGTGGTGGATCTTCTGTCTTCTAAATTTCGTCCCCAATCAGCATCAGAGTATCCCACAAGATCCTGTTCTGAATCCTTATAAGTGTATCTTAAGCAGATATCAGCAGTTCCTTTTAGGTATCTAAAAATCCGCTTAACTGCTGCAATATGATCAGATCCATAATTCTGATTATGTTGGCTGACAACTCCCACTGAATATGAGATATCTGGACGTGTTCCAAGCATGATATACATCAGACTGCCGACCATAGATTGATAAGGAAAGTCAGGGCTTTCAGATGGCACCAAGCTCTCTTGATTTGGTTGAGTTTTGACCAAGTTAAGGTTTGTCTCCATTGGGGTAGCTGCCGGTTTACAGTCTTCCATTTTGTACTTCTTTAGTATATCTTGAATATACTTGGATTGACTTAGGGTAATAGTCTGGGTACTTCTGTCTATGGAGAACTTAATCCCTAAGTAGTAACTAAGTTCTCCTAGATCGGACATCTTGAACTCCTTAGATAGGCTGGATTTAGTCTCTTCCAATGTTTCTAGGTTATTGGCGGCTATAATAAGATCATCCACATATAGAGCTAATAGAACTGGATTTGCTCTATCTGGCTTATAGTATATACTATAGTCAGCATTACTCCTTTTGAAACTCAAAGATTCCAAATAAGAATCTATCTTGCAATTCCAGGCTCTCGGTGATTGTTTGAGACCATATAGTGACTTTTTAAGCTTGCAGACCAAATGGGGGTTATCTTGGTCAACAAACCCATCAGGCTGGTCCATATACACGTCCTCATCAAGTTCTCCATTCAAAAATGCAGTTTTTACATCCATTTGATGAATAAAAAACTTATATTTGGCTGCAATAGCCAATATTAATCTGATGGAATTAAACTTGGCTACCGGTGCAAAGGTCTCAGTATAGTCAAGTCCTTTTGTTTGAGAGTAACCTTTGGCTACAAGTCTTGCTTTGTATCTTTCAATTGTACCATCAGCCTTGTATTTTGTCTTAAAGACCCATCTGCATCCAATTGATTTTCGGTTGATTGGTAATTTGACTAAGTCCCAAGTTTGATTTTCCATCAGGGCCTGATATTCCTCAGTCATTGCAGATCTCCAAAACTTCGTCTGAGGGCTATTTAGGGCCTCTTTTACAGTCTGGGGTTCATCAACATGGACTGAATAGGCATAGGCTAAGTTTGTACCCTCATTGATATAGTAATTTGGGCTATTTCTTGTCCGATTGGATCTCCGGGCATTTGATACTGGAATGATCACTTCTGGGATATTCCTGGGCACTGATTCTGGCTGAACCACGGTTGTAGAGTCCTCTGGAGTGAAAAAATTTTCATTGTTTTGCTCTGATTCAATCCTGACAATTGGTGGACTTGAGATCAAATTTTTGTCATCATCTGATGTCATTTTTTGTGAAAATTTTGAATTTTCATCAAACAACACATCCCTGGACTTGATCAGCTTCTTTGCTTCGGTATTGTAGAGTCTGTATGCCTTACTCTCATTGCAGTAGCCCAAAAATATGCATTTTACACTTTTTGGCTCAAATTTTGACTGATTTCCGGCCAGTTTTTTGGCATATGCTGTACACCCAAATATTCTTAGATGTTCTGCACTTGGTCTGTATCCATACCATGCTTCAAATGGAGTAGAATCACGAAGTATTCTGTTATAACTCCTATTTTTAAGATATACAGCAGTGGCAACTGATTCCGCCCAAAAATCATAGGATAATTTTTGATCATGGATCATAGATCTTGCCATATCAATTATTGATCTGTTAGCTCGTTCTGCTACTCCATTTTGCTGTGGGGAGTATGGTACAGTAGTCTCTTGCTTTATCCCATGAATTTTGCAGAAATGGATGAAGAGTTTTGAGGTATATTCTCCACCATTGTCAGAGCGTATTTTCTTGATTTTTTCACCAGTTTCTCTCTCCACCATGGCTTTAAACTCCCTGAGCTTAGACAGAGCTTCTTCCTTTCTCTCCATGAAGTAGACCCATGTGTATCTTGTATAATCATCAATAAAAGTGATTAAATACTTCATCCCGCCTAAGGATAAATTTTGCATAGGTCCACACAGATCTGAGTGAATTAGATCTAATTTTTTCTTAGTTTTGATTAACCCAGAGCTCTTGAACGGTTGTCTGGCTTGTTTCCCATATATGCAGGCTTCACAGTGCTCCAAATTAGCTGGGGGATCAATTTTCACTCCAGAAATTAGCTGATCTTTGATCATTTTACGCAAATAATCAAAATTGATGTGTCCAAATCTCCTGTGCCAAAGCATTGGTGTTTCTTCATTTAAGTTACTTATATTGGCTTCCAGATATGATGGAATATAAGTCAACTTGTATAGGTTCTGATCTCTGATGCCCGAAGCAATATGGGCACCATTTTGATCAGTGATCCTGCATCCAGAATTGTCAAAACTGAAACTGAGTCCTTCTGCTGTGGCCTTGCTTACAGAGAGTAGGTTCTTGGCTATTTCTGGTACATAGAGTACTTCTTTAAAGGTCAGTGTATGGCTTCCTTCACTGCTTCTAAGGTTTACTTGGATAGTTCCTTCTCCCACTGCATCAAGTGTTCTATCGTCACCCATGAAAACCTTCTTAATTGGAATTTCTTGATATTGGGTAAAAAGTTCTTTTTGGTGTGTAAAGTGTTGAGAAGCTCCAGAGTCAATATACCACGTCTGAGAATCCTTGTTTGTGGTCATATTTAGTGCAGATATGAATAGTCTATCTTCAGTTGTTACAGCATTTCCATATTCAGGCTTCTTTTGCTGATAATCTCTCTTTTTGAAACACCGGTCTGATGTGTGTCCTTTCCTTTTGCAGTAGTTGCAAAATAGGTTGCTGTTGCCTTTGTAGGGTCTTGGGTACCTCCTTTGTTGGTTATCATTGCTTATTAAAGCATTTTCTTCTTCCTTCTTATTGGCGCTTGATTTTCTTAATTCTTCATCCAGGAGCCTTCCATATACGTAATTTAAGGTCAAATCTTCAGTTCTGGACTCTAGGGCTGATACAAGGCCCTGAAACTCGTCTGTCAGGCTATTCAGGATGGTAACTATCACATCCTCATCAGTAGTTGGTACGCCCACAGATTCCATCTCATCTACCAGCAGGGTAATTCTGTTAATTAGATTTTTCATTTCTTCTCCTGGCAGCATCTTTGTAGTAAAGAATTTTCTTCTCAGATACATTTTCTTGGCAGCTGAACATGACTGGTAGGTGTCTTCTAATGCTTTCCAGGCATTTTTTGCCATTTTTGCTCTTGAGCATTGAATTAGCAATTTGTCCTTGACATTAAGGCAAATGCAGTTAAAGGCACTTTGTTCTTTCTTCTGGTACTTTAAGGCTTCCTCTCCCACGTTTTTAGGAGGGCATTCTTCTCCCATGACAATATCCCAAAGGCCTCTTTCTTGCAGCAGCATCTTCATCTTCACCTTCCACACTTGGTAGTTAGATCCATCCAACTTTTCAGCAGAGGGAAAAATTCCAGTAATAGCAGTAGTAGACATTGCAGAGAGTGACAGCTCGGGGCTCATAACCTGTTGTAAGAGTCTTGGAGATATTGGAAGTGATTGGGAGAACAAGTAGATTATGTGGTTTTCACTTAATGATTTATTGAATGTAAAAGTAGTATTTATACTTTTACATGGTCTTGGCACTACAAACACGTAGAATAGGTTAAGGAAGGTCCCAAGAACATGTGTGCAAAGTTTGGGGCTGTTTGGACAACTTTGAGAATTTTCATGTTCTGGGTACCTGGTATTTTGGTGAAAATATTCTAAGTAAATCCCGACAAGGAATTTGGTCAGTATTCTCTAGGATTTGAAGGTGATGATCTAAGTGACTAAGTTAGGTGAATATTTAGGTGGAAAATACGAATTTTTACAACAGCCTAAACAGTCACAAGCTTTGCACACATATTCTTGGGACCTTCTTGAGTTTATTCTACATGTGTGTATTGCTAAGATCATGCAAAAGTATAAATACTACTTTTAAGTTCAATAAATTATTGAGTGAAACCCCCATAATCTACTTGTCCTCCCAATCACTTCAGAAATCTCCAAAACACTTACAAAAAAACAAAGTTTAATTTAGATTATTCATTCAAGAGATTGAACAAGTCTTGGTTGGCTTCTTTATTTTGACTTGAGTTTATATGTCACGACTTGGTAAAAATTAAGATTTCACAAAGCTGGTGACTTTCCCCCCTGCTAAATTTGTGCCTTACAACCAAGGGAATTCAGCAATATATGACTGATGCCTAGTCAAATTAATGAGCTAGACCCTGTTTCCATTGATCAGCGGTTACTTGAAATGATCCTCATCGATGTAAATCCGCCTAAATTGCAGTTGCATACTCCTCGCTGAGTGAAACTCCACCTGTCGAAGTATCTTTGTTTGCAGCGTAATATTCACCTACTAAATATAAAGAATTAAGCATAGTCAGGACTTAGCTTCAAGTTTTCCCTCTAATACAAAGCCAACTGGTAGACCCCAGAGTTCGCGATCATGTGATTCGCGAATAGTATGTATTCACCATGTGTAGGTGGCAAAAGCCGAACAAAAAGCTACCGAAAATATGATTTATTGCGTACAACCTATTACTATATACAAATATTTGGCAAACTCGAACTAAACATACACCTGGGGCGGCTAAAATGAGTATATAAACCAAGTCCCGTACAGAATGAGGCCGAGAGCAGTATCGATGCGAACCCTTAGTGGGTTGTATGGGTATCGTGTAACGCTCTCAGACTAGCCTTTAACTGAATCACCGCATCTTTTGTTCCTAGGATACATGCGGTAAGGGAAATTAGAATAATTAGGGGACAGACGAGCATCTCCCACTTGGCAAGCTTCTTGAAACCATAAAGTTTGATATATAGCACGACTGGTGCCATGAACAAAATAATGGAATAGGACAAGGATCCGATAAGTGACATGAAATCACTTATAACGGGGACAAACATGGCCACCAGCGTAAGACAGGTCAGGATGAACGCACGGAGAAGACACCTGAGCACAAACTCTCGGGCCTTGCTATGATGCTTCCTATCGATCTTTAGCATTTCTTCCATTTCGTTAGCAAAGCTGGTAAGGTAGAGCGGGGAGGCCATCACAATGTGTATAGTGATCAGCAGGATGGCTGCGACTTTGGCACCTCCAGCTTCTAGATTGTTGTAGATCGGACTTTCGGTGATAACACCGAATACGTAGTAGCATGGGATACTAATCAACAAATACATGCTGCAAACGGTTAAAATAGCGCATGTCAGGACTTTGTTCCACGCATTTGGGTTCTTCATTCCGGCCTCTACGTGAGGATAAATAACATTGCCTCCAAACGAGAAGCAAATAGAGCCCAGAGAAATTGGCAATTGCGACCAATTCACAATGTTATGGTCGTAGTGGAGATGGTGTGACTTCAGCTGAATCAGTCCGACAGCTACGCTTATAATGATTACCAGGCTAGTAGTCAAGACACCCATGGCACTTAACCAGGCAACCTCCTTGACTGTCTTGAGGAACAAGTAGGGGATTAATACGATACAGCCAGCAATTGCGATCCAAGCCTTCAATCCAATGGTTACATCAACCATCTCCAACAACAGATTGATATTGTATCCGATTAGCATAATATAGACGCAGGTACAGCCCAGAAGAATGGAGTAATGAAAGATACGAATGAAATATTTACCAGGCCTGCCGAAAGCAGCTTGGCCTATGGCCGGGAAATCTGGGAGTCTGCTGATGCCATCATAGTACAAGCATTTGATAAGTAGACTGCCGGTGTAAATGGCCATTAGGGTAGCAATCAAGATAATGATGATGCCAGCCCAACCAGCTTGTCTCAGAGCGAATGGTAGCTGAAGTGTACCAGTACCCGCAATGATGGACACGATGTTGTAATAGGCTCCTAGGGATGAGCCTGTTCTTTCATGTGTCGTAACTTCTTCGTATTCGAATTGGTGTATTTCCTTTTCGGCGAAAGAGGATGGATTCTCTTCAGTCATGGTTGGAGGCGTGTGGCAGGTATAAAAATGGATTCTTGGACAGAAAACTTTTAGTCTGAATACTAGGAGCAGCTATATAAGCTGGCAGTTGACAGCCTGGGGACATATGGGTCGCCCACTTGGTTATATATACTGAATCTACCGAACCGCTCACATATCTAACAAAAGCAAACACCGAAAGTGGTGGGCTAGTTCGAGCATTAATTGGCTGGGATCGAACAATATTTCTAGATTCTCGGCTCAGCACTTGGTTGTGGCCAATACGTTAGACTGACCTTGACCTTTTTGCGCGCTAAACCGACCGATGTCTAAATTTGGTATAGAGATCGACTTGAAAATAGAATATGCTTCAATGTGTTTGGAGCTGCTATCTATTTGTTTGATCCCAAACACGACCACTTCGCCCCAAGTTTCGGGAAAATATTGACCAGAACCAAGGTCTTTGTTTTCAAATAGCCTCGATCGACCAAGGACCTACACGCATACGCACTGTTGGCCTACAGGAAGTCATCTGATCGATATCTGTTATGTCCATGTAAAATCGTGCAAGGCAGCGGGCTCGTGTGCAGCAGCTCTTGGATTCAATGTGGAGTCCAATCCACCTGGATCATCATGGAAAGAAATTCGGGGAAGAGGCTGGGATGCATGTTATTTCAACGAGCCTGAATGCAGCCCTGGAAGTATCGGAGATCTCGAAATCGCGGACCTGTGAGCAGTGTCCATCCTATTGGTATTGTAATTTACGGGTGGCTTCCACGTATATGGCGGAGACAACCAGAATTGTGATTCTGGTGCTGCAAATGGCACTGAGCTAGGCTCTGGGCAACAATTGTTATTGAAAAAAAACTTTAGGAAAATAAACAGATGGTGTCTCCGAGAAGAGGGTAACCAACGAGATTCTGGAGAGAAAATAATCACCCGTGTACGATACACTAGCTACTGGAGTTTCGACCAATAAACCCAGTGTTTAGATGGCTGCATCATTGGAAAGCAACATTTAGGCTAACCAAAACCAAATTAGTCCGATATCAATGTTACCCAGTTTAATCCCCTGAAATGGAAATTAAGTTTCGATAGAGTTTTGACTCTTGCTCTAGAGTCATACGGGTGAATTCGTGATGTCTCTACAAATTGCATAGATCAGCTCAGTCAATTGAAAATTCAAGTGGTTTGGTGAGTACAGATATTGACTTTTTGGTCGAGCTATCTGATTGCCGGGTAATGACGATTTCTATTTTGGAATATTTGGTTTTTTTTCCTAAATAGATCGCAAGGATGGCCTTAACCATTGTAATACAATATATGCTCCGGAATAACGATTGTATGTGCTGGGCATGTGATATCTACCCAAACTGCTGAGTTTGCACTTATGACTCAGCCTTCTGGGTAGATGTAGGGCCCCCAAAGTAGTTAGCACTGAGCCTACGTGCATGAAGAGAATTCCTACAAGCGAAGCGGATCGGTGATTGCTGGCTCCCTTCGGCGAATATGTGATTCCAATCGTAGTATTACTACTACCGACTACCGGATTTATCTCCTTACGGAATCCATGAATTTGATTGGGCTTGTAGTGATAATGTAGGCTCCAGCTATTTGTCAGACCGCAGGCATTTCTTTCATTTGGACGAGGATTCCTCGCTCCTATCCCTGGCAGTAGTTTTTCGTTTGCGCTAAATTGGCTACACTCGTATGGGGCGTGGGTAGATCAACATAATAATTTTACTGACGTGCCAATATGTCCCTATGTTGAGGCTTCAGTGCCCTAAATTATCCCGGAATCAACCATAACTCCGCGATTGCAAATATCTTACGGCCTTATATATTCCGGCTCAAACATTAAGCATGATTTCTTGATTGTCGATCCCCTGGGCTATATGTATCCTAGTTGCATAGAAAGCTCTGATACGTAATTCTTGTATTTTAGAAATAGGATGCTACAACAGTAAAGCAATCTAGCAAGTGTAAGCGATGCGCCAGGAGTCGCAGGGCGGCCTAACTCGCGTCGCGGTTGCATTTCTAATAGAATATGCATGTTGGGACATACCATGTCCGTAAGCAAGAGCTAATGGCACACCTGCTCGCAATAGAGCTACCAAGACGACTGTAGATCGAGGTAAGCAACGGTGGCTCTGCACCTATAGCGCTTATTTGACGTAATATATGGAGATCCATTCATAGGATGTTGGTAATACATGCGATTGGTGAATGCTATAACTTCCCTGGCGAACGATAGGTAATGCTAGAGTGAAGGGTCTACATCAAAAGCTCAAAGTAGATCGTTCGACCCTTGATTAGGAGAAAGGGATGATTTGCAGGGTGTAGCGATGATAGGAGGTGAAGACACGTTCCAGGGGAAGTATCTGTAAGAGATCTAAAGCGCTGTCCCCAACCTGTGAATTATAAATGTTTGTCGCCAGATCTTCAAGTAAGTCCATCTTCTGAGCCATCGATTTAGTATTAACAAACAACCATGCTCATCCAGCAATTCTTCGCACTTATCCTAAGCACTGTCGTGATGGCTCAAGTCAGTAATGAAGGAGCTATAGGCGCAGGGTCCAGCACACCCGCTTTACCGTCCGCCAGCCAAAGCGTTCCAACAAACGCAATCCCATCCGCAAGCTCAAGTTCTCTCGTTATCCCGACCCCTTCATTCCTGCTGACCTCTTCGCCGGGTGCCTCCGCAAGTAGTTTATCGCCAAGTAGTTCATCCGGTAGCTCTGCCATCCGCTCCACTCCTACTGGATTCAGCACTGAATCCAACACTGCGGTACCTTCCGCACCAGTATCTGGAGCGCAGAGCAGGTACGCTGATCCCAATATACTCGATCCCATCTGAAGCTTATCTTAATCCACAATTTTACTTATAGCATACGTCCTAGCTCAGTCAACTCGGGCGTAAGCTCAAGAAGCACAAGCAAGGTGAATTCCGGAGCAGTAGTTGAACCTTCGTCAGGATTGATCGTTGCGATTGGTGCTTTCCTGATGTACCTATAAATTTGATAATACCCCAAATGCGTGAGGCTCCTCATCGTCAATCAGACCCAATCTGAAGCGCCACTTATTCAATATATCTACGATTCTGTCCCAATCATAAAATTATCAATAAATACCTGACATCTCGGCTTTGCCACATCCTATGACCTCGGTTTTGATCACTTAGCCTGAAGCATTAAAGCGAGAAATTCCTTAAGCATCTGAATGCCTTGCGATATCGTTATTGCATAGAAAAGGCTGGCCTGAGTAGGCAAACTCAACGCCAACGGTGACCGTCAATGAACCCATGTAGAGATAGGTCATTTGTCTGCATGAATAGATCAACTCCATATACAGCCAATGTTTCAACTGAACAGAGCACTCTTGGCAACCATATATGTTGGTGTTCGTTACCACGTTATCCGGGTTAAATTCATAACATTGCTGACTATAACGGTGTTAAATTTGTGTTCATATTTGGAATTAGGTTTATTCAAAAATGAGAGATGAAGGCTTGCTTCGAACAAAATTGAAGAAATTTAACCTTTATAGATGTGGTGTTAGGAATATTCCGCCACACCATACTCTAGTTCACCGTCTTCAATTTTTCCCAAGCAACAACCTGCCTAGATTTCTGTTTGAACTCTAGAACCAGTTCTTTGAGTGCAGCTAACACGGCGATCTTTTCGGTTAAAATCTCTTCCAACTTCCCTGGATATTCAACCGCCTCTGCTGTCTCCAATCGACTGACTTCCAAAAGCATCTTCTTCTCTTCGTCACTTAATCTATCAACATTTTCAAGCGCGTATGCTTGCTGTCTTAATAATCTATCTAGAGATTCCTGCAGTTCTGAGTTTCCACCTGGAGTTTTGATAGAATCAGTAGTACCACTAAGTTTGGGCGGGTCGAATGGTGGCGGAGGTGTTAATGGATTTGTATCGATGGAGTTAATCGGCTTATGAAGTTGCCGACGAGGATTTGAAATGATAGATGAAATGCTGTTGTTACTGGTGTTGATTACATTACGCGGAATTCTGCTTGGCTGGGCGAGCATCGCCACGTTCTCAATGTTCAGCCCTCTAAGATTTTCTTGAATTAGTTTGTTGCCTTTTTCCATATTCGTCTCCCTTATCTGCTCCTGTGAGATGTATGTTCCTCGTATCAAGGGCGCTGGTACTGGCATTCCGAGGAAGGATAGCTCGGCATTTTGAGCAATCGAGTCCTCAGAATTAAGCACCCTACTACGAAAAGCCTCGAAAGTAGGAGGAATATTGACAGATTTATCTGGGTTTGGGGCCCATAGGTCACCTTTCGTACTTGGGAAATCCTCGGAATCTGTAATTTCGTCGGTATCGTTTTCATGGTCATCGTCGAATGAGGATGATGTTTCGGGACTCAGATAGGAGTTGGTGACATGTGGGGGTTTTTTGGTCGAAGCGCCTGTTAAGGACCCACTCTTCAAGTCTTTTACTCGCCCTGCATATCGTAAGGTGTTTAGTGTGTGCTCACAGCTTAGTGAGCTGGGGGAGATATTGGCCATAACAACCGTGTTCGAGCAAGGCCCGGCCAATGCATCCCTCAGCACCTGGGTTAGCTTACTAGCCCTAAATGGGATGTAACCGTTCTTAGAATCACCGTTGATGCTGAGAGCACGTATGCACTCTTTTAGTGCCAACAGGCTCTTATTGATCTCTGCTCCTTCAAATTGGGCCTGTTTCGAGGTGGCCCCACTTTCGGAGGCTTTTTCGGACCCAGCCAGGTCTATCAGCGAAAATTTACCAACCGCGGAGTTGCCAGGCTTATACAGAACGATTTGAAAAATTGCATGTGATCGGGAAGATGTGGCATTGGCTTCGGTGGATGCAGTGGTACGTGACAGATTCCCACGCTCTATAAATTTCAGCATCTCGTCCAAGGAAGCTACCGACACCTCTTTAAGGCCGGTCACTTGGATTTTTCCGGATCCATCCTCCAAGATGGTCACCGAGGCTTTGTCGTTGAACAGGTCATATACCTTGCCTCCATAAATCTCAAAGAAACACATGGCTATCGACAATGCTCCCCCGCGATAATTATCTTTCATACGAAATAGATCTCTGCATACATACTCATACACCCCTACGTTGTGTCCATCAGGGGAGCCGAAAATTGTGTGCGTTTTCCCCTAGAATATAGGAGATGTATGTTATATCATGGATCTTAATATGAATTCTAACGATCAGATAGGTGGGACCTATCCATATACACGAACTTACACTCCCCGTTTGGCCATAAGCAAACAAGGTGGAGTTTCCTCCTTCAAAGAGCTTTTCGACCAAGGGCTTCCCTACCGCTCGATAGATCTGCACATTGGAGCTGTCCTCATCGAAAACCTCATCAAAGTCGAACCAATGAGTCTCCAGGCTCTTCGTAAGATCCAACCGGCATTTTGGCTCATGAATGTACATTCTACTCAATGTGCTACGGTGCTTGCTTGACACGGAGGTTGCAATGTCGAATGCATTCATCTCGATTTCTAACGAAAAGCTTTGGTATGGGTTTCACGGCACCATTGGAGATTTAGCCACAGCTTACCTTTGCCACTCAGGGGCCTTTTTCTGACACATACTTGGATGGATACATCTCTACCGGTGTCGGCAGAGCCGTAATTCCCGGTTGATTTACGCTTGGTTCCTAACACCTTGGTGTCCAACTCCAATCGCGTTTCATTGATCATCTCCACGTATCTGGCTATCTCGAAAGCCTCACCCTGCTGCTGTTGTTTATGAACCTTGGCTTCTGCAAAGCGTTTTTTGCGTTCTTCTCTCTCTTGCTTCATTTTATCTATAGCCAGGGCGGTTTTTGAAGGAGCCGTGTTAATCTTGCCACGAGGAGGGGCAGCAAACCTCTGAGTTAAATCCTTTTTTCCACTTTGTGGGATTGACCTGGCATCGCTGAGCCCATTGAAACCACCGGAGAAAGGATCATCAGGTCTGCCCCTATGTGTCGTCTCCTCTTTACCGGTTTCTGTAGAACCTATCAGTAGTGGGTTATCTACTGCAAGTGCAACGTCCAATGATTCAGCCGATTTGGTGTAACCTTTAAAGCTGGTTGAAGGAGGAGGAAGACCGGACTTGTTGCGCAGAGAACGGGACAAGGTCGTATTGCCACTAAACCTACCAACGATATTCTCTTGCGATGTCGCGGGATCCCCCTCCTCTCTCTTCGCGCCAGAACTGGCACTAGAAGGTGTATCCTCACCACTTTGCCGAGGTTTCAAAAAGCGGCCGCCAATTGGCTAGCAAACGCATCCAAGAAGTAAAACATGGTCAGAAATGAAAAGGAGCATTAGTAGAGGCTCTCTGGGTCAACCATTGTTGTGGTGGATTCACTGGTAACTACCTTGGAGAAATTTAACGGTGGTCTCAGCGTAGGCTTACTTTCGATATTAGCGATCATAATTGGTTGTATTACTATAGAGTCTAACCAGATAAGACTGTTCAGTAGGAATTGAGGAATACAACCAAAAACGTAGCTTCGGATATCAAGGGCACAGCGCAGAATACCTGGTATGTGGGGGATTCGATAGATAGCCAAGAAATGCCAAGTAATACTCCAAAATTTGACCAGTAGACCAAAGTGTACGAAGGAGAAGATAAAAAGACAAGAGAAATAAACCTGAGTAATAGGCTTGTTGGCCAGATTATATTGACTTTCACCCTCCCAATCAACCTAAACTACTCATGAGACTATGCACCTAGTGTTGTACCTGTTTTCATGCTCAGGGGTAAAGCAATGATAAAACTTGAATCCATGGCATGGGGATAATCGAATGTTTTTAGAGTTCATGCCTACTAGCTTACATATACATCAAATCAAGCCTATTTCTTGAAGCCAAAACTCTGCTAGCCCTCAGATTACTACATCTCGGATGCAGATACTGTATGCGCACATTATGTACGAGATTATTTCAGATTCCACTGAGGAAAATTGGGGAATTAGAGGAATTGCCGCATCGCTGTGTGAGATCATTCTTAATCTCTCCGGGTACATAGGGCTCATGTGAATCTTAATGAAAGCTAAAGGGGCATCCCAACCCGTAAGTAGGAACTACTTAGCAATCCCAACAACGTGCCTGGTAGGCCGAGGGGCACTACGAGACTTATATGTATTCTGGGTAGGCTATGTGATGACGGAGCAAGTGGTAAGGTGAGGGTGAGTTTGTCGGGACTGGGTTGGTTAGACCCAACAGTGGCAACCCAGCTCATACCAGGAGGAGAGCGAATATGCCAAATGCAGTTTGGTTGACTGTTCTTCGTGGTCGATATGGGTATTACCAACAACCAACGTCATATTGTCATTAGCGCCATATTTTATCCTCAAAATCACTTGCTGCTGATTTCAGCGTGGAATCTACGCTGACTGTTTCAACGCACAAGTTTAGATATTCCAGCTTGTGGTTGCAAATCTGATGAGCACTGGAATAAATCAGGATCATCGACCCTCAGGTTGTTATGGAAGCCATATATTGTTCATGAGTGTAACCCTGTTCTGATTTTAGCTTGAGATGGTTTATTCCACGCTTGCCTTCACCGATGTGTACTTCAATTCCTCTCAGTGCTTCGGCTTACTCAATGCTCAAATTCCAGATCTCATTCCTCAAGACATCGACCACTTTTCACATATTTATATTTAATGACTATTATACCTGATACAGCAATGACACAATTCCCCTGATTAGAAATATTGCTTTAATCCGGCCAAGAATGTTGAAACAAGTAATCCAGCCACCACTCCAATTTCGATATATCCTTTTCAAGCTCGCCCTACTGACCTAGTTTCTGGTCATCCTTTCCAAGCTTCGATTCCATGGTACATATAAAAAACTTCGTCGAAGGGTAGCCACACTATCTCCAGACTTCAAACGCGAGCATTGTACAGCTTCATTGGACAAATCTCAATGGTACAATCACACCAACCCTCCCAAAGACTCCCCCCTGGCTCTGATTTGGACGAATATTTAAGCTCAAGGGGAATCAACCTCAGGAATAGAAACAATACTTCCTTGACCAGACAAGATCTCCTTCCACACTTTCGGCGCAAGACCGTCTGTATCCTATCGTGTAATGCGTGTCGAACCACTGTATGCCAACGCGGCATGAAGGCCATTCTACTTGCCGACACAAGGGTTGAATTGTATTCGACAGATTCGACTCCCTTTGGGTTCGTTCACCTCAAGCTGTGGTTGTATGATATTGCAAATTAACCCTTTTTTACCCACAGCGTAGAGCATGTAGGACTCGAGTATTCCACAAACAATTGCCTTTGCAAGATCAAAGATGTGGCCTGTTTGAATTGGTAATTAATCCGCTCAATACAATTCGATTGTCCAGAAAAATAGTGAGGCTACGCTAACGATACTTTTTGAGCATAGCGGGAATATACTCGGTTATAACGTGACTTCTGCCTGTGTGTCGTGTCTAACAGCCTGCAATAATGGACACTATTGGATGCTTTATTCTACTTCAGTAATAGCATCTGTGAGGATTGACCCCAAAGGTACAACTTAACTCTTCTCCTGGTCGATTACAAATTCCATCTAACGTAACTCTTTTTCAGACTCACAGCCGCTTATCTGGGGACTTCTTCCTACAATCGAGGATGAAGTTATAGTCAACCATCCTGTAGAAAATCCCTGTCGTTAGAAAACTCTTGGTTTTGAGCGCTCCGTTCGCCCATTTCATCGCTCACTGCATAATTCTGCAGGATTCCCTAACACCAGTATAGAAAAGCATGGAATAGTATTAAGTAAGCCAATATCTAGTACCGCCATATATGTGCACACCGTTCTCCATGGCAAAAACGACCAGTGTTATGCAGCGTACACAATCGCTAAAGCATATTACGCATATTTTCATACCTTGCACTCATTTTCTTTAACCGTGCTATTTCACGAGTATGCTGAATTCTTAGTCCCAAACTTTGTTCGCTCTTGTACAAACCACCTCCAATCCTTTCCGTTTAATAAATCTACCACACGAACAGACGTCAAACGCAGATAGAACAATCTGTGCGTACATGTAGTCTAGGAAGCCAAATAGCACTGGCTGGACTGACGTCAATTGGCCACTTCGAGATAGGTTGCCTATAAATAGGAAAGCATATATAGATACATCGGTGTGCCTCTAAACCAGATAGAAAGCTCCCAGGTGCCAGTACGTGCGATCAATACCAACTAAGCATTCACGATGGCCAAATATCTAGTGTACTTTCCAACGGTCCTGGGCTTCACTTGGAATTTCGAATGAACTGATCCGAGTGCAAGCCTCGACACTCTGGCATCATTTGCTTTTCAATGCAAAAATGTTGTAGGCTGCGATATCCCCTCCGATGTGCACCAACGCACCTCAGCGGAATTCTCGTGATTACGTTTGACAAGACCATCTGAAGTTTAAAGCTTTTGAAAGAACCTTACGAAATGGCGCGTGGAAGTACACTCCATACTCGATGGGTCTGAAGTGAGATTGAGATTGACAATTGAAAGCATAATCATGTGATATCTTCCTAGTCAAGATGAATAGTATCCTCGAAGACAGCTAGATCTCTACTGCCAGGGCCATGGATCACAAGTAATATACCTGATCAGTGATTGTGACGGCCATTCCTGTGGGGAGATTTTGGGTTTTATAATACAATTCTACTTTGATATTCAATTTTGTACGTCTCTGGTTCACAGTTCTCTCGGCCTTTGATTGGCAACTGAATATACATATACAGCCCAGGGATCAAGCATACTCGGAATCAAGATAGATATGGTATTTTTTTGAACCAAACATGGATTTGACTGGTATACACTTGACTGCTGATTTAAATATTCTGTAACTGAACTCGTATTATCAAAATATCATTCACTCGTTTGTCTACTTCGCCGCTTTTCAGAGGTACTTTGCTTGAACCCCGCTCCTTTCTTTAAACACAACCCAGATAACCGCGCAGGGACCACCTTCGTTTGTGTTTGCATCTCAATAGCTCGAGTGGTACTCGTGACATTTCAACTGAAATGCGCTTCTTCTGTGTAGCCGAGCGTTTGCTTGGCGTGTTAACGATAATCTATCTTGAACTGTCTGTTGCCAGGGCTTACCAGCCTCCTTCCACATGTATTATTGACAGAGATTGCGTGGATTTGAGTGTTGGTTTGAGTACTCCTTCGGGCAGTGCCAGCTTCAAGTCCACTCGTTTAGGGGATTATATATGTGTGAGGAATAAGTGCCAATATGTAGTCGCTGCTGGTAAGTTGAAGGCCACCCATGCATGTATTGCTGACTCTTGGATACTGGCTGGATTTTGACACCTTGATTCTGTAGGGGAGTTGTGCCGAGCCTCGGAGGAATGCGCCTCTTACAACAGTTACCTACGCGCAAATATGACGCCGCCAGCAGACATATGCTCAGCTCAGTATTGCACCATTCAGTCAACATGTGACGGTGCTTGGACATTGCCCGACGCACCATATAACCTACAGAGTGGAACTTGTTGTGGTGGTGTACACATCGATCAGAATTGCTCGATGTTATCTGGTGAAGTAAACCCATGTGACGATGGATCAATATGCCATATCGAGAATAACTCTTCTCGGCAACAAAGAGGTATTACGGTGTCTGGAGTGTGTGTAAGCAGTAATGAAAAACATTCTATATGGATTGGGGTCATATTGGTACTCTTAGGCGGCACCACATTGAACATAGGCCTGAACCTGCAGAAGTACGCACTGAGAAAAATCCAGGAGAGAAAGAAGCTTCAGCTTCAAAACAGTATGTACGGTCATTCACCAAGTATAGGAATGGAGCAAACCAATGGCCGTCGCAGTCTTCTACAAAGACTCACTTATTCAAACTCCAAGATCAACCCGGTAAGCCTCTTTGCAAGTAAAGGCACATTACGATTCAAGACCCATATTGACTCGGTTTTATCAAGATATGGGTGATAGGGTTCGTTATCTATGTCGCGGCGAGTTTTCTAAACTTTGTAGCGTTGCAGTTTGCACCTCAGTCCTTGGTAGCCCCACTGGGTGCTATATCCTTGGTTACAAATGTGATCATTGCACCCATAATGAACAAGGAAAAATTGGGAAGATACGATATTATAGGTGTGGTGGTGATCATTGCTGGATGCGTGCTTGTCGTTATATTTTCAGGAGTAGTTGTCCAAGGTATGTGCAGTGCTGATGCGGTTTCCTCTCTATACTATGTCTAGATTATTCAAGCTCTCATCTAGATTATCGTCTGTGTGTACTGTTGAACTTGTTCAAACAACGAGCAACGATCGTTTATATCGTATTGATATTTGCGTTTATCGTATTCGCATTCTTCTACATAAAGATCATTGAGAAAAATATTACCCCAGAAGCTATTGACACGCCCATGACCGTTCAACCAGAACAAGTCATCACCAGCACAGAGAACGGCATATCGTCTATCGCGCCCGAGATACGAGAGTCGATAGAGAGGGGCCACAACTCGCGAGCTTCTTCCGAAACAAGCCCCCATGAGAGAGCCAACAATAGCTCTCTGAAAGCAAACAATAAAACGGACCAAGCATCCAGTATTGTATCCAATGACGGTCACGACAGCACCAGTGAACACCCGATACTTTCAGAAATGTCAGAGGCACGCAGGAATTCCCGAGTATTCAACTCTGTCAAGAAAAGGCCTCTGGCCCGGGTATATTGGGAGCGCTGGCTTCACTTTTATCACAGAATCTCCATTATCCCATCGTTACCAAAAACAATACCACGAACATCATGGGCCGTTAGGAACGTACTACCTTTGTGTTATGCATTTCTGGGGGCAATGATGGCAACGATGACCACGCTATTTGCGAAATCGTTGATTAACCTGCTGTCGGTGTCCATACTTCAGAAATCCAATCAGTTTAAGAGCCCACTGGCGTGGATCATATTGATCGTAACGGTGATCACGGCTGTGTCGCAGGTGTACTGGATTAACATGGGTCTGCAACGATACGATGCCATGCTGCAGGTCCCGGTTTTCTATGTTATTTGGACTGTGTTTGACATTATCGGTGGAGGTAAGAAGCCTTTACCCCTAATACCAGAGCCCAATCGGGCATCAACGACTACTTCTAACGACTCTTAGGTATTTACTACAATGAATTCATGGATTTCACCGCATTTCAATACGGCATGTTTAGTCTGGGCGTCATCGTGATATTTGGTGGGGTGGCGCTTCTATCCAAACGGATGTCCAGAATCACAAAGAAAGATCTTGAATTTGAGAATGAACTACGCAACAGCAGTAGAGTGGCAGAGGACCATAGCAACTAGTTTGAACAAGAGCTCAGCATGCAGTGTAGGTTGGTCCATTCCTATGGGAGCCAGTCCTGGAGGAGTCGATTCTTCAGATTCTGCTACATCTCCCGAATTTTTGTAATCATTCGCCATCCATTAGAATAAAATTAACCCTAACCCTAAGTTGCCTTCCATTGGACTGGTACTGGGGATGCAACGAACCCAGCCATCTCCAATACTCCAGGAGGATTCCTTCCCCGATCAGAATGTCAAGCGTGAAGCGTAAGGACCAGTCATGGAAGTTGGGATCGAGCAACAGCAGATAAAGTGGCTGCCACCGGCCGCACTAATCCGCAATGCAAGCCATGGCAATCCCAAACCGACGATTGCATGGGACGCGCCTTCATGCTGACCTTATTCATGCAACCCGCCCGGCGATTATATGCAAAGCATGCGCCAGAGGATGCATCATAAATAGATCTGACAAGCAATGAGATCGGCCAAATCTACGAGGCAGGGAAGTCCGTTTCACATATCTTTCCCCTAGGGAAACCCATTTAAGATTGGTTACGCCACGGGAGGTTATGGTTGATTGGGCTGATGTGTAATGGCGATTGGTGGTGGCTCGCCTTCAGGATTGTTCTTATTTACGTCTCAAACAACGGGACCGGGTGACGAAGATGACGTAGAAACGGTCACTCTTATGGGATGTAGGAGTTGATTCAGCTGGAGGCCTGGTTAATCCCACGACGCGCCACAGAAAGCAACGAAGTCCCTTACTTACCGAACGGTGTAATGTCTAATCTGGCCAAGTTATGGTCAAGCTTCGAGCATTGATGATGCCTAGAGATGCCAAGCCCTTCCTAAAAAGGAAAGGGCACGATGATCAGCATGGGCATGTTGTGCTCATGAGCTAGGTTATCAGAAATTAAATCCAAGTCCGGTATACTTGGGATCATTCTGTCTCAAGACCTTTCATTTCTTATTGGTTTGCCCGCTGTTTGCTGTCACAGCCGAGTCAATCAGATGACTGTGTGGTAAGCCTCCATACGGATCTGATGGCGCAGGTTTCCAATGGTGTTTATCTTGCCGGCTCTTGTGGCTACCATCAAAGCCCATGCTTTACCATTCTCCAAGCATGAGCTCGGTTGATAGTGGCCCTTGGCTTGGGCAAATCAACGATGAGGTTACCAGAGATGTGGGATAGATGAATCCTGGATGCCAAATCGGATGCCACCAGGACCAAGACCCCCCTATCGACTTCCTTTTGGATTTTCTGTTCACGGTTAATTCCAGCATGGCAACTGACGGGGCCGAGTCCATGCCTCCCCTTCGTTGCGTTGGTGGGCTGTATGCAAAGTGACGGGGGAACCATGTGGTCTCAAAATACAGTGACTTCAGTTTATTGCATGGATTAATGGGTTGGCTCGCGCGCAAACAAATACTGGAAATTCTCGAGCATCACTTCTACAACTTTACTCTGGTAACTCATGTCGACGTTGATGTCCTTGTCCTGTCGATTGGCCAGGAGGGTAGGCCCAAACACAATGGCTAGATTTTGAATACTCATCATGTTTCGGGCTTGGTTTGCTTGGATCCTGCGGGTTGTTCATCTCATGAGTAAGGGATGGTGGGAATGGAGCTCTCTTCGGGCCAATTACCTTAGAAGATGTGCAAAGAGGTATCTCATCGTACGATAGTTGGGCGGGGGAAGATAGTTCATCAGCTGACTCATGGTTGATAGGCACTGCATTTCATCCATCACCACTACACAGTATGGTTAGTTTCAGGCCAGAGGGCATGGAAGATAGGAAACGGCTTACTGGCAGCATTGATGAATTCGTTCGCCATGGATGCGGTGAACAGAGGCTCGGGTAGTTCGCGGAAGTACAACTTCAGAACCCCGGTGATGTTATTAATGTCCCCGATCTTGTCGTCGCTGCTAAGGTCTACTTGACTGCTATCTAGAAGATGCGAAATCCATATTAATCGAATGTGGATCTACCCGAAGGCTATCGATGCATCAGACCTCGGTTGAATAGGGTTCGGAACTTCTGGATCTGGATGATGGTTCCAGATATACGGTAGATCCCGGTGCTATTGATACCTAAGAAATCGCCCCAGCTTAGTCAGGGTTCGCTCGCGAGCAGGTTGGATGATCAACTAACCAAAACGCTCGATAGCCTCGGCACACTTCAACAGAATAGGTGGTATAGGCTCATGATCACGATCCAATTGATAAGCAAGATCAACGCCAAAGATGTTTCTTGGATTGATGATAGAGTTGGCTGCCGCCGACTAAGATGGGTGAAACTGCTTAGGAATTGATGTGCAGATTCTGGGGAACACCACTCTTACCAGAGCATATTCATTGTAAGGGATTTCGCTCTTCTCGACTCGGTTTCCGCTAGTGCTACGCTTTCGGATGTAATCCTTCAGATCAGCTTCGCTGTCGATTTGATCGACCAACGACCGCAGATCTGGCACGCTTCCTCCATCTGGTAGAAGTTGCATCAGGCTCGGGCCAGGTGTGGACCATTCTGAAGGCTCGCTTACCTTCGTTGAGAGGGGCGATGATGATCCCGTCCTCCAATATAGTAGACTCCAGGTGAAAGGCGTATTTGGCCAAATGATACTGAATGGAAATCACGGCTTCGTATGCGACATCTTTGAGAGACTAGGAGTCGGGACAAAGCATGTATGTCAGTCAAAGCATCGATCCGCCAAAAAGAGCCGATTCGACGTGTACCTTGAGGATTCGAGGCAGCTCGACGGTGTGATACTCGTGTCTGGTCTTGTTAGTGTAAGCCAATTGCGACTTGTAATTTTCATTATAAGTGTTTGCTTTTTGACGAGCATCCTCCTCGACCTATCTCAACTATGATGGTAAGTTTGACTAAAGCGCAAGTAGTGCTGAGGACGCTAGTGACCTGATCAGATGATTTGTTTTGTTTGAAGATGTTCATCGGTTTCGCAACGGATTTGGTGATGGAGGTTCCCTTTTGACGAATACTGTCACTGCCCTTCTTGAGGATAGCGTGCTCCCACTCTTCACTTTGCATGGAATATTTGATCTTTGCCTACAATAAGGGAAATCAGAAGGCGGGTAAGGATCTTACTTGATATCTTCACATCTAACCGAGATTTACCTTTTCCAAGTTGGACTCAGCCTCGTGTAAGTGCTTCTGAAGCTTCAAACCATTTTCCTTGAGCTAGACAGCCAAGTGAGCAAAACTCGGTTCTCTAGGCCACACGAGAGCGAAGGAACCCTACCTGTCTCCGGGATTTTTCGTGCTCCTTGTAAGCCGCAGAAAGGTTGTCCCCAACCTCGTTGATGGTGGAGGCGAACTTCACTCTATTCTCCCCGATAGCTTCGTGGTATTTGATGAAATTTCCCCAGCTGTCACCAAACGTGCTAGTTGAGATGGGTTAGATAAACGTGTGCTGAATGGGCCAACACCCCCTCGCTCTTGGCTCTCAACTCTTACCCCACTTTGATGTCACTTTTTTCCGCCGATTTGGCGATCTGCTGAGTTAGTTTTAACATTCCTTTGCCATATTCCTCTTCGAGCATGGCGCGTTTTTTCAGAAAGAGCACCAGGTCCTAGGGAAGTGGAGGGGATCAGGAGGATGAAACAAAGCCCCCGCTTTCAGTAGGCATACCTTGTATGAAAGCATGCATAGCTTCGTCTTATCTAGCAACAACGGGAGTCCACACTGGAATGAAAGCGAGATGGGTTCATCAGTAAGCATAGCTGCTCAGAATGCTAGAGTAAAGGAAAGAGAGCTACATCGAGATTGGCCAGCATTTCTACAAGGCCATCTAGTGTCTCCTCATGCGTAATGTCTGGATAGTGGTCTCTTTCTATGGATTGGTTGTGAAATTCCTGACTGTATTCTGAATCTGAGGGTACTCCTTCTGGGTAATTATGATCATCTTGAGGATATTGCGATTCGTAGGTAGCAGACATAGTGAAATAAATGGTATTCTTGGAGTGAGTTTGGAAGCAAGTTTTTGACTTATATTATAGGACGGGATCAGTAATGTGTACGTTAGGGCAACCTATTGAATGATCAATATTACACAGTAAACAAATTCTATTTATTTGGATTCGTAAAAATATTCTGGATGAAAGCGTACATTTGGCGGGCGTTGGCACCCAATGCCAAGATGTACGCTCTGCCGATTCTGACCAGACTTTGTCCATACGATTGTGAAAGAATGGCTAAGTTGAGCATCAAGTGATACAAATTTCTGCTCATCTAGATTTGGCCAAAAGGATTGGATCAGGGTGACGGACGCAGGGTGAAGGTGCCTAAATGGCACTGCAAATGGAATGGATCGAGTGGCAGGGCACTGGAACTCCGTCCATTGAAGCCAACCCTCAGCCCCATACGCTAGCTGGTTGTCCGCTTGGTCGGCACACAATACAGGCGGCATTATGTACATCGTGGCAAAACATGGACACGGCGATTTAAGGGGCTCACTCGGACAAGTATTGCAATGGGGTTTTATTTCCGAAAAAGACAGGTTGGCACTTAATGTATGGGCATTCCTCAAAGGTAATAAGGGACATTGAACAAATACTACTGAGGCAAATCGCTTGTTCATCAAATTAAACGTGAAGTGATGATGGGGTCAGCTGCTACTGGCGTTTGGTGATCCATCAACGCCCGCCGTTTCCTTCGCCCTCCTTTGGTGGGTCTCCACCACCAACCAACAACACCAGAACCACGGGGACAATGATATACCAGTACTTCGTGAAGAAGTTCGAGTATTCCGCGTTTTCCTTCTGCTTCAACTCCTCTTCTGTGACGCGCTGAAGTCTGGGTCTAAGACAGATGATTAACCAACCATGCTGAAACAAACATGTCCGGACGCATGTACCTTAATTCATGATGAGGCTTTACTAGGTCAATGCTGGTGTTGAATTCGACGTTGGTGACCTATGTCGAGCAATTAGTTTCCCCTGACAAGACAATCTGAACTATGTGTTTAAGTACTTGAGCCTCCTCCTGGCAGCCATGAGCCCCAGGATGATAATCGGCGTGGAAGAAGTTGCCTTTATCAAGTGAGTTGAGTATCCTTCACAGAGCATACTTTGCCGCGTAAGACCCCTTACCTTCCTTGTCAAAATGAACGGTGAACTTGTCGCTGAATTGAGAAGCCTCCAACATGCACTAGAAAACACCGAGTGAGCTAAGATGAAGGGAATCAGCACTCACCAGACCCGCTTACCCACTTGGCGGAAGAAAAGGTCACGGCCTTGGGAGCCTCACCAAGACTGTTGACTTTGACGTTGTAAAGATCCTTTTCCGAGGGGCTAAGTTGGATTGAATTGGCGTCGGGGACGTATTTGGCATGTTGTGGTTTCAAAGTGTATACGATCTCTCCGCGCTTGACGTATTCCTCCTGCTTTCCTGCCTTATGCCAAACCTCCAATATCTTCTCCTGTGAAAAAGATGCGTTTAATAAGATCCGACCAGCTCCAGCCCACCCAACCGACCAAGAAAGTAGCTACCTCCGACAGGTTTACGTCTGCTTTCAAACCCACGCAGAAGAGGGACAGTATTAAGGCGAAGGCGAGTTTCATGGTTCCTGGTGGTTTCGATAACGGGTATGCTTACGACTAGGAAATACTTCGAGCTGGCGGTTTCTGTGAATCAGCCAACAAATATGGTCCACCTCATCGAAATGTAGTCTTTTTCCAGGTCAATGTGATTATAGTGTCGATGGGTGGATTGTGATTGGCTGTTGGATGGAAAGAATTTTTACTCCTTCAGTAGGTTATCTGCTAGGAATCATGCGGCGGTTGTGCCATGGATCTTGCATGGTTGATTGGTGACACTGTGAGAGCAAGATGATAACGCTACTTACGGCACAACAGATGGATATTTTTATGCATTTGAATGGATGCTAGCGAAGTACAGACTAACTTGGGGCCCCACAACGTCCAACAGATCCAGTAAGCCCTTGTTAGGCCCATTATTCAGCCACACAATATATTGCTCGGTATAGGAAATGTAATTCAGTCAATCAAAATACAAAGGGCTTAGGAAAGGAGTGTTGCCAACCTGGCAAACCACCTAGTGTGAATTAGGACTATTCCAAATGCGTTATGAGAGTCCAGGTAGAAGTCTAAAAACCTGCTGAGTAAGTACTTAATGGTTAGTTTGAGATTTACCCTATGAAAATATCAAAATTGGATTTCCTATAGTATACTGCTGGTATTTTTCAGTCAATATTTCAAGTACAAATATATTTGGAGTCAGTGAACTGCCTGTTACCATGTTTGGTAAGAGGATTACTCAGGCTCAGCACCTTCTAAGATATATGACTACTTATTCTCAAGATGACTACAACTTCTGATACTGCAAGTTGTAACTGTTGTAAGAGTCTTGGAGATATTGGAAGTGATTGGGAGAACAAGTAGATTATGTGGTTTTCACTTAATGATTTATTGAATGTAAAAGTAGTATTTATACTTTTACATGGTCTTGGCATTACAAACACGTAGAATAGGTTAAGGAAGGTCCCAAGAACATGTGTGCAAAGTTTGGGGCTGTCTGGACAACTTATCTAATTTTCATGTTCTGGGTAAATATTCTAAGTAAATCCCGACAGGGAATTTGGTCAGTATTCTCTAGGATTTGAAGGTAATGATCTAAGTGACCAAGTTAGGTGAATATTTAGGTGGAATTCCAAATTTTTACAACACTATATTCAATGAACATCAAGTGATAACTGCCTAATTGATTTGTTCTCCCTAATACTTGCAATATCTCCAAGACACTCACCAAAAAGACTGACATTAACTTCACAGCTTGAAGTAATGCTTGACCAAATTTTCTATCAGGATTTTCTTGGAACATTTAAACTAGAATGTCAGGTACTCAGTATACAATATTTTGCAAAGCCATCCAAAATACTTCAAACTTTGCACACCACCGGTAGTACCTTTTCCAACTCTAGTAAATCCAAGGCTCTTATGAGAATGCGGCATGCACATTTCATGCTTAGATCAATTTCTGTTCTGGCAGGTACTTCAGCCATATTTGCACGGCATCACAACAGTACTGCACTCAAAAATTTTGAGGTGTAGCTTATTGCCTAAGATGAGGGGCAGAGGTGGGCCAATCTGGTGTATGAAAACCTCATTTTAATATGGCCTCTAATTGTAATTTTTTTTCAACATCGAAAGTTTTACTGATTTACATGTGGTGTTTGGATAGTATCTGTCAGAAAATTCTGTTGGGGTATATGAGTGAATATTGCGCTTGCCATAGATTAAATTCGTTTGTACGTTCAATCTCTACCCATATTCAGCTTAAAGTTTGCTAATCTTGTATTCGTAATGACTTTATATATATTTCCAACTGCTCGAAATGGGGGAAATACCGAAAACTGAATAGTGCCTATTTTCCATGGCTTTCTATTAGACTCCTTTGGTCTGCTTTGCAAATTTTTATAAACATGGTCAAATGCCTAGTTACCCCACAGTGAAAACTCACATTCTCCAAGCATCCCAAACCTTCCCTCCCTACTTGGTTCGCCCGGCCTGCTCGTTCTGCCATTTCCATATCTATAATACTAGTTCATTGATGGCACAATGATTTACATATACATACATGTATACGTACTTTTGTAGCGAAGCGCTTATCTATCATGCGACATACCAGTGGCTCACCAATCGCATTTCTGGACCTCTCAGACCCGCCTTTAGATAACAAACTGGACTGTACTAGGCCTTGGTAGCACTAAGCCAAGTATGGTAATCGAATCACTAATTATTGTCGCCCATATATTAATATGGTAAAGTGAATTGCCCTGGATTTAGCTTAGCACAAGACACCGGTAGAAACATAACCTGTGTAACCGGTAGAAATTGCTTATCGCGGCATCCTCATTCATGAACAAAGTCGCCATTTAATTCCCACTATCATGACACCTGTTCAGATAGACGGGAAAATCCTTGAACCGCAACGTAGACATCAAGATGCATACCAGTCCCAATGACTTTGCCATACAAGGAAACAGTGGTATCATGTGTTTATCGCAGGATCAATGATAGCCGCATGTGACAAAGCAAGCTTTGGTAAAAGCGCTGGCAAAAGCACTGCACATATATCACATGTAATGTTACACGATTCAGGATTGGGATCCACAACGGAGGCCAGACGACCAGGGGAGATTGAAGCTTTTGATAGTGCGAAAGGACCAACCGTTGTATCGGTTCACTGGAGCCATTTATTTCATTAGAAATCGGTAGCTGCTGAACGGAATTGGTGATGGGGTGTGATGGGGTGTGAGCGTTATGTACAGAGACTAAGGCACCTTTTCCAGAAGAGCATGCTGGATGGAGCGATTATAGATACGGATCAGATGAACAGGATGCGCCCCAGGTATTTTGAAGCTAGATGGGGATATCCCTTTCCAGGGTGACACCCACCGCAATCCAGTCATGGGGCTGGGTTTTGTTATAGACAACAGAGATGGTGGAGAAGCAAAATTAACTAGGTAATTACAGGCACGGTTGAACTGGTGAACAGCCAGAGGCTTGACTCTGTACCTCCGCCTCCAACGACTGAAACCATGGGTCGCATAGTATATCTTGGATCGTTGCTCTGTGGTCCGGCTCAACTTCCAGTAGGCGTTTCAGCAGTGGGATGGACTCTGGAGGACAATAATCGAATAGCCGTATAGACTCCCAGGATTCCAAGAAGAGGCGAAAACTCGGGTCATCGGGAATGGCCCTTTGCCAAGGAAACTTACGGGTTATCATACCTACAAAGAGGATGCCCACAGCCCACACATCATCCTTAGAAGGGTCGTACGAGTCCCGTGCCCAAACCTCCGGGGCAATGTAAGTATTGGAGCCGAAGACACCCGTGACATGAGTTTCCTTCGAGTTGGACGAGCTCCGGAAGAGGGTGGCGAACTCAAAGTCTATGATCTTCAAGTGTCCCTGTTGGTCAATACATAGATTCTCCAACTTGAGATCACGGTGAGCCACTCCCCGATGGTGAAGATATGCAACGCCATGCACCAGCTCCACGAAATACTGTTTGACTTGGCTGTCTGTGGGGCTCAGCTTTTCAAATACCGTGAATAGGTCGTAGGGGCAGTACTCCATGACTTGATACAGCCGCCCATTTTCCTCCAAAACATCCACCATTCGAATGATATTCTCGTGCTTCAGTGAGGTGGCAATGTAGATTTCATTGCTGATGTTGAGGCAATACTCCCGGTGAGTCTCGTAAGTATAACGAAAGCGGAACACCTTGATCGCGTGGAGCTGCCCATTCTGTGGCGAGCAGCTTTTGTAAACCATGCTTCCAGAGCTGGTGGAGGAGACGATGGATAGTGGGCCGTAGAGCGTTTTCAAGGATTGTTGAGCCTTGCGCTTCCTTAGCGCAGCGAAAAGGGGCAGCTCACTCAAGCGGTTTTGTCGAGGTTTTTTCGGTTGGGATGTCTTGGTTGCGTTGAAAATGAACCTTTGTGGTATGGATGTGCCGAAGGAAGAGCTCGAGGAGCTACTGGAAGTGGAGGAAATGGCCGAGAGATGCTCCAGCTGAGCATCGTCAACGATCGCATGATACGGAATCTTAAACCCAGTGTCCAGACTTCTCCACTGACGCTTATCGGTGAACATTGCAGTTCTCTAGGGAGATTAGAGGGCCGATACATCCATTAAATAGGATTTCCGGTCTGTGTGCACCTCAAGAACAAATCACATCGCGCAGCGGATCATTCATGATCAGAAGAAACCCCATGTAAGCGGAACTCTCCCGTCATTCGCACTATACAACCATTAGGGTGCTAGAGGACATCGGAATTTCCAGGACCAGTTCAGGTGTTATCAACCACAGGTGCGGCTAAAGCGATTTCCTAATTCATTGGTAAGGTTCGCTGATTGGTATTTCTCGCCTGCTGTGTCGGGAACATATGGATTGAATTCGCCAGCGCAGAATTTCTTCATTTGATAATTCTGACACCGGAGAATCGTCAATGTCAGCATCTTTCGTACGCCCGACAGCCTGAAAGCTAAGAAGGGCGAAGTTCTGGGCTGGCTTCGTCCATAGGAAGCTTAGAATCAGTAATGCTTAGAGCTGGAAGGCACTCGGCCTCAGAACATGGAGTTAAAACTCCGATTCCGAACTGGTTTTTACATGACACTATCAATGAGACCTATGCATTGCTAGGTAGTTTTGAAGTGTTGAGGCACTGATGGTGTCCATAGATTTACTTGTAGCAAATGGCCTTGTGAGCCAGGAAGCGAAAACTCTGAACCTGGCTTACGAACTTCTTATCCTGGTTGAATGCCTCAATACGTGAACTGGTATTTCTCAAATTACATGAGGTCAGGTGTAACATGATGGTGCTCGGATATTTCTGACCCACCCGACCAAATAGGATATAGGAATATTAGGTATTGCCGCATCTTCACACAGCAAACAGAACCTGAAATTGTGTTTACTGGAAGTAATAATCGACCATCTCATGGTGAATTAATATATATGCATATATATATATTCTAAGAGCCTATTACTACTAGGACGAAGCCCTAATGCTTACTGGGGGTTGTGTATGGATGAAAAATATTTCTGGATATTTGAACTAAAAACCAGACACCTCAATGCTTGTCAAAGTATGTTCACATATAGCTTGTTGATGTGCTTGCCATTGTAAGCTTCATATCTACATTGGCCAAGTCTATGCACTATTGTGAGAGTCTTAGAGATATTGGAAGTGATTGGGAAAGCAAGTAGATTATGTGGTTTCACTTAATGATTTATTGAATGTAAAAGTAGTATTTATACTTTCACATGGTCTTGGAGTAAAAAACACGTAGAATAGGTTGAAGAAGGTCCCAAGAACATGTGTTCAAAGTTTGGGGCTGCTTGGACAACTTATCCAATTTTCATGTTCTGGGTACCTGATGTTTTGGTGAAAGTATTCGAAGTAAATCCCAACAAGGAATTTGGTCAGTATTCTCTAAGATTTGTGGGTAATGATCCAAGTGACTAAGTTAAGTGAATATTTAGGTGGAATTACGAATTTTTACAACACCGAGAGCATGTGTGCAAGTTTAGGGGCTCTCTGAACAATGTGAGATTTCTCATATCATTGGTACCTGATTTCTGAAAAATTGAAGGAAAAATATCATCTGAATACCAGCAGAATACCAGCTGAGAATTTGATCAAGTACAAGTTTGAGATCTTTCTTATCAGTAGATCCCAACTAGAATTAGGGCAAGAAATAGCAAGATCCATGAGTTCACTCTGAGCATGCTTTACATGCTTTGTGTCATAGCCATATGAGAATGTCAATAAGCTGACTTGTAAATCATATGACTATCTATACATACAGTAAGTATATTAGTGATAATTGCTTAGCCAACCAACACTGCTAGTAACTTCAATATCTCCAGAATCCTTGAGATATTTCCGCGGCCTTGGTAAGCATATACCCGCAATAGCTTAATGCTTCGCATGCCCCACACTGGTCAGTGAGTTTGACTAGCGGTAAGAAGTACGCTTAACTAAGCAATCAGCAAAATACGATATTATATTAACAGATGAATAAATAGCTGGTAAGTAGCTCAACATCAGGGCATTGGATCCTCAAATTCACCAGCATATAATTCTCACTAGCACTGCATGCTATAGGTCTAACAGGGATGTAAAGCAATCACTATTGGACATGGCCACTACATTTCAAATAATTAGTATTACATCTGAAGTCCCTACATGTATTTGATACTTGTACAGACTATTGGGATTTTCAGAGGAATCTGTAGCTGTTAAGGAGTTGTAACCCCAAGTAATCAGACCTTTGCAGCATTACAAGATTCTAGGGAGTATTATAAGCGGCTTGTTGAACAAGAAGCATTGCATGATATTCACTTGTTGGCGTATTGAGTACATTTGGGGTTAGGGGCAAATAGGTATTTGGCATGTTGGTGTCAAAGCTTAGGGACGTTTGGACAAGTTTGAAGATCTTGATAAAGGCCTTCATTAATTCTGAGAATTGGCAAATATCTTATGAACTAAATCCGAGGTAATAACTCAAAAGTTGTCAATAAGCTAATTAGAATCCTAAGGCTTATGAATGATATAGATGTAAGCTAAATATTTATAGCATTAAAGGCCTTGTACTTGACTAAACTTCTCACAGTCACAACAGCGCACACCCATATTGGATTCACAATGTACTATCACAAGAGTAGGTACACCCTTCAGCATTTGCAGGTGAAAATCATATTTCCTCATATCAGCATCTCCAAGAAAACCCAACTGTCTTAGTATCACTAAAATTCTTTCAAAATGTCCCAGAAAAAGAAAGAAGCCAATCAGTTATAACAAAAACATACGAGATATTTACAACAAAATTCCTCACAGCATTTTTCATGTGAAGAGCAACCAAGCAAACTATCAACATCATTAGGAGATACGAACTCATTACACAGATACGTTTTGCGCCGAAGCTCGAAACCCATGAGCTGGCATTGTATGACCCTCTCTCACACTCATAGCTTGAACCTGCTAGAGGAGAGTTTGTCAAGGTTGCAACAGCAATCGATACCGATCACAGACTGTTTGATCTCGCATTAGAACATTAGATATCCTCTTGCTCGGCTCCTCATCAATACTGATGACGTAAATGCCTGATTCAGTGATTCGTCTCGGAATATCCATTAGCAAACTTGGGATCATCATTAATCCATGCTGAGATATGAAGTACAATCTTGAGCTTTACAAGACAGTAGTAGGCGGCAAAGGTCACTTGAGGAACCGTGCTTTCAAAAAGAAGCTCGCTTTCCATGTTTCATAACGCGTCAGGATTAAGGAATTTCGGAAGGCGAGCTCGGCTATATCTGACCGAGGGCATCATCGACCATACGAATACAAAAGTTAAATAGATGGCTCCCCAGCACTCTCCCTACATCTCAACCAGTGGCACACACGGTAAACATTCCTCCACAACCAATATAGGATAGACGCCATTCTCAATTAGTCTTAGATGATCCAATGCTAAACATATTCATGTGTCAATCATGGAGAATCAGAATCTGCCCACAACTTCATGTCCATGATAACCACAATAACATCATCTACCTTTTTTGTTCGAGCGACTCTTCGACCATCAAATTAAAGAGGCGATGTAAAACCAAGCGATTGCCAGATTACCACGACCCTGATTACTGTCTTATTTACATGTCCCTTTTCATCTTTTTGCTCGAGCATGTACAAAATGGGACATTTGCTGGCGCCGATAAGCCATAAATGGGCGAAGAGACAAGTACATTTGATGGATAGATTGAGTGTGCCCACCTTGGTCTCTCATTGACCTCAGAGGTAAATACGTTGCATACTGTGAAGCTTCGTACATGTCCAGCTTGCCAATGCTTAGCAATGCACTAGCATGCGCATGTTTGGCATACTGGATGGTTAGATGGCTCCAAGTACACCACGGTAACACGGATCTCTTGATATATTCGAGAAGTGGATGCGGCCGAAATTCTCATTATTACCAAATCGCGAAGTTGGAACATTTATTTGTAGTCAGAGATTCACATGGCGTACTGGCGTTCTATAGATAGAACCATGGTGCGGTAAATTTAGTCGAGTCAAATAAAGCACCAGACCTAGGATTACGATCACAGATTTACCAAACCGGTAGCCCAATCCGGTTTGCCCTTTGCTTCATTAATTGACAATCTCTGCGCGACGGCATTCATGCTCTTGATTCACAAATCCAAGGCCTTCGTAAATATATGTATATTTATCACACCAATGGCCGCTCGTTCAAACAGGTTTCATGCATACTGCTTAATTCGTTCCTGGGATAACACGTTACAACTGAAACCACTTCAATTTTGTGCGATGTGCTGTTCATTTCCAAATACTGAACCTGGACTGCTGTGGCACAGAATAGTCCAAATGCCATTCACTCATCCTAAGCCTAGCCAGGAGATGGTGGTCAAGCAAGAGGTGCTCTAGAGCTCGGAGTATATTCGAAATCCTGTTGAGATTAATGGACTCGGCAGTGTACGTGTAGTGCTTGAATCAAGATGGTGGATGCATGTTGGCTTGACCGTAGCAATCAGATATCGATCCAATGGACTGATCAGTAGATAGGCGTGCCGGAGAATTCCCTACGCTGCCGTTCTAGAAACACTGGAGCGACTTGCTAGCAACAGCTGTCGATTGCTGGCGACATGAGCGGGGTCATTCATAGCCACTCTCCCAGCCAGAGATCTTCGATAATGGCAAGGCACCTGAAGAAACTAGGTGGTACCGCCCGTCTCCATGCTCCTTATTTAGTAAGGCCAATAAAGATATTGCGTAAACAATGGCTGGGTTGCGTTTAGCAAGATTCGACTTCTAAAATCATCCAGATATGGAATCCGAGCAGATCGCACCAGGTGAAACATCCGGCCGCAAATGGACACCGTTCTCATTTCGATTGCTGAGAATCATCGTGCAAGAGATCCATCGAATGGTGACGCATGTTGTAACAGGAGCAGCAGAAGGGCTGAGGTGCATTCTTGGCCCGATAACCATCAGCCGCATCCAGCAGCAGGGAAGTGCGCATTTGAAGGGCCCGTAAGCTCAGGGCAAAGATCATCTTTCTGGAGATGTAGATGTAGGGCCTCTAGATGTCGCCCCGCCTGAAGCTTATCATCGGGTCTACCGATCTGGTGGTGAGTCTATTTGTTCATCAGCACAATCCCCAATTCTAGGCAAGGCCCAAATGCTCTTCGTAGAGTGTCTGCCCTGTAGCTGGCCTGCGCTGCGGTGCATTGTATGCACGGTGGTGCATCGCTAGGGCTAATCTCTGTATCTCCAGATCATCGTACACCACCACGATAAGATCAGTGATCATTATCCAGGAGAATTTCTGGTCTTGGATGTCGCCAGCGGCGATGTATGCGAGGTGTTCATAGAGCAGGAAACAAGAGGGTTGGGACACCAAGCGCTCCCTAGGACACACCCAAGCGGCCTGACCCTCAATTGCCTTACACAATAAATGAATTCTGCAGCCATCCGCTATATGCCCCTGAGCAGGCTCGTCTTGCCAGTTTGGATCAGCACTGCGTGGCATCAACCTCTTATCAACGCACAATCGGATGGGGAAAATCGGGACCCGCCAAACCTGAGGTTGGCGCTGGATTGGGGGGATCTCGCTGCCCACGCTTGACAACTAATCGATGCAAATTTTCACTCGCCCTCCTGCCATGTACCACATTCCGAAACATCAAGGTTACGCGCAATATCCATTAATTTGCGTGGGTTGCTGGCCGTGGATGAGCGTAGCGTTGCCTCCGAGGCGGCAACATCATTCCCTGAGCCCCTCGAGTGGAGTCTGAATACATGCGATTTCATCTAGCAAGGTTTCATTCGATCCCAATGATGCCATCGGACTCCTGGGCTCCATGTGGTGTCTGGCGAATCGACGCTGGTAGCTAGGGCGATTGTCACGTTATTCCGGGCTCAAGGAATGCCAATGACTGGCCGTCGATTTACTGACTTTTCCAGACGTTTGTTTCAGACAGCGAGTGTTTCACCGCTACTCTGTACAATGGATGTTTCATTTGTGCTGCTGGCCTATGATTTACCTCTGTCGCGGCTGGCAGCCAGTCAGCGCTGCCACATATATCAAGTGATGCCATTCTATCGCCATCACTATAATTGAACTGGGCAAAATAAAAACAAAACCCATACCAACTGATCTTATATGAGTGGTGTCCGCTCCTCGCCCTCATTGGCCAGGCCGCATTATATCTATATTAAATCTATTAGCTTCGTGATGGTGCGCATCTCTCCTCAGCTGCAGGATATCTATTTTTATCTTCATTGTTACCATTCAACCATTATCATATATGGGCATTATTCAGAAGCTATCAATTAAGCTCAGTTTCATTATTTACCCGTCCTGATGAATCCTATTTGATCTATAGTTGCGCGGAGTGTAACAGCCGCCAACAGGTTTCTAATTCCTATATCTGCTGCCCTCTCTTCAATGACTTGCTCCTTACTTCCTGATTTTTCCCATCTAGAATTTGTATTTTACTTCTCCTCCTTAACATCCCTTCTTGATTGTTTCTACGTTGACGTTGTCGACTCACTCTGTTTCACTCAGGCACCGGCGAAGACTCACTCACCTTCGCTCACCTTATATCATATCCACTCAACTTTGATCATTCCTCTTTCCAACCCTCTTCTCCCCTCTCCCATTCGTGGTGCTCTATCGCAGATCAATCACCATCCACTTACCACCATTTGCCAGTGAATGCTTACTCGTCTAGAATCTCCTTATGTTTGCAGCACTTCCGCCTGAATGCTTTTCAAAGATCCTGAAGTGGTCAAGAAATGATATGTCCACAATGTACCACTGTATCCGGGTAAACCGGCAGTGGTCCCAGTTGGTCGCATACTATCTTTACCAATCTCCTTGGTCTTCTTTTCCTAACGTTGCTACTAATTCTCTACAACAGAAGCGTGCTCGTTTACTTATGAATACGCTGTTCTCCTGTTTAGAGCTTGATACATTTCGAGCATCTTCCACCTCAGGACCATCCACCTTGGTCAATTATCTATCTCTAGTAAAGAGGATAGATCTCAAATGGGTTCAACAGGCACTGTGGTCCATTAACCAGCAGAGTTTTGAGAGCCAGGAGCATGGAGTGTCGGTAGTGGAGGTAGCTATGCAACAGCTATGGTGTGCTCTGGCGCAGGGATATTCGAGCAACTTGGAACGTTTGAGATGTGCCGAAACGATTCCTCTCGAGCTTGTTTTTGGCCCGCATATTAAGTTAACTCAACTGACTCACCTAGTAATTGAACATTCCCGATGCGACCCTATTGATAATAAAGTTTTCGAAGCAATTGCGAGAACTTGCCATCACCTAGAAGTTATCAAGATTCGCTCATTAAAGAGCTCCTTCACACACGTGAATCTTGATAATATCACCTCACAAATTCGGCGAAATACCCTGCGCAAGCTTGTCCTCGATTGCATCCATGACGTCCAGCTCGAGGGCCTCATGAACTCCCTCGTCAAGCACCACAGCCATAGCCTGGAGTCCTTCAAACTTCGGAACTGCGACCTCTCCTCTGTTTCGGCCCTTGCCAAGCTTGATAGCTTTCCCAATCTACGATCCGTCAAGATCACCCGCTGCTCGTGCCTAAACGATCAAGTTCTCGCATCCCTCGCACTCATCCCCATCCAATGCCTGGATGTTAGCGAAACGAATGTTGGAATGGACTTTATTCAAACCGTCATCCGCTCTTCCAGAGCATCGCTAAGAAAACTGAACGTAGCTCATACTAAGATCGGACACACCGAGGAGTTGTTTAAACTCATCTCCTATTACTGTCCTAGCATCACACATCTCGACATTGGAGGCCTATTCTACAATTATGTGGATGTCACTTCAATGGTGATATCCACCTCCAAGCTAAAGTCCCTTTCCCTTGGGTGCGCGGTCTTAAAGTGCCCACTACAGGCCGACCGGATGATTATGGCGCTGCTGCAAGACTGTGCTAATATCGAAAACCTGGAAATATCTGGCTCACATATCACCCCCGCCAGCCTGGTAACTCTGAGTAGGCTGCCGAACCTTCAGAAGGTATCGTTGAGCTTTTGCCGGAACATCACTGAGCACCAAGCCAAGGGTCTGCTGGAGTCCACCGGTGTCAAGATCACATGGAGAAAGATGCCCGGCAGGCAAAATGCGATCCACCGACTCCCTGCGTTTATAGTGCCCTACTGGCTTTAGCATATCAGACATGATAATTGGTTTCTGTATACCTCTCAAGAGGCTTTCCCCCAGTGCTGGTTTTATGGAGAACTGCGCAACTGACTGCGCAGGACTCTTTGACCGGAAGGTGAATGCATCCGAGTGTGCTGATGTATGATATAATCATGAGGACCACCAACCGCTCCTTGAATAAGGCTTTATCCCATTCAGTGCGTACACTGCATAATGAATTTCGTAACAGACTATATCTTCTGAACCTCACTCCCCCGGACATTGTTTTCAATCCCCTCGACCAGGCTCATTTTGAATTTCCGCTTCAGCCTTCCATCATAATTTGAATCTTGATATACCCATCCGCCAGCATCCCGCCATTCTTCCGATCCTCCTCAGTTTGCTCCTTAATCCTCATCTGCTCAACAGTGTCATCCAGGTTCATGTCAGTCAACACTCTGCTTTGGTCTAGCCATCATTACATCCACATCCGCCCCCAGCGGCATGAAGCAATACTAATTAAAATCTAATCAATTGAAGTCGCCAAATTAGCTGCTCGGGTGAAACCACCCCCATGAATATAGTAATGTGACCAGGAATCAGTCCGGGAGAGTGGTGCACTTCAGAGATCGTTACTGTGAGTTTCATCGGGATACGGGTTGGGCATCCTGTTATACCACCGGGTACGTGTCGGATGAGACTGTACTAGACAAGGCATAAGCCTAATTCATGAGCACACGATTATCCTAGCTCCATCGCCCCATTGATATGTCAGGCTTCGAGCCGGTGCCACAGCCGGCGCATCTGGAATGGAGGGATCCTCGTTCAACCGGCGCCCAGGCTCCTAGGCTTCCCCCAGCAATCAACCCGGAGGTGCATGCGTGTACTCATGAATGCTGGGTGAGCCATCAGGTATAACTTATTCTCACTCTCACCATTATGCTCATGAGTCAGCCAACCTGCACGAACTGGTGCTGCAGTGATTCAGCAGACAGAGGGTATGTCACCAACGGATGATGTTGGCTCAGCCCTCTTGCCATGGAGATGACTTGAGCCATCACCGGTCTCAGACAGCATGGGATCGTACGAACCCAAGTACTGAGATGACCGAATGGCGCTGGCCATTGAGACAGCTGAGCGTGACTGACACATTGATGTCCGCTGGATTTGTGTAGCCTGATTCCTCATGGCCACTCAGCGAGCCCTCCAAATAAGCTTACACCGACCGAGGGCTTCCTTATTGGCTATATGGGCAGGGGAAGTGTGTGGGCGTGGGCGTGGGCGTGGGCGCAGATATGGATGTGCTAGGCTGGATATAGCGATGGGTATGGCTTTATTTCTGGAGTGAGATTGGAGAGGATGATTTGTATTTCTATACATCATTTTGGTTGTGGAAAGCTGGACATTTCAAGCCCTTGAAAAAGGAGAAACGTGCCCCGTCAGGTCCTGGGTGGCGGGGGTTTAGTTGGCTTGGGCGGCGGGGTTGGGTCTGGCGTTGAAGAAAGTATAAGACAAGGTGATGGTATCCACGTCCTCCATCCACGGGTCCTCGGCGAACTCGGGGTCGATGAAGAAGAACACCGGCATGTCCACCTCTTCGCCGGCGGCGAGCTTTTGTTCCTCGAAGCAGAAGCACTGGATCTTGTTGAAGTATTGGCCCGCCTTCATGGGGGTGACGTTGTACGTGGAGATACCGATGATGTCACGGTCCGCCTTGTTTTTGGCCGTGTAGAACGCAAGTGCGGTCTCGCCGGGCAGGACGTTCACCTCGCGCTGTTGGGGCTTGAAGGTCCATTCCAGCATGTCCGACACATTGCTGGAGAAGGTGATTTTAAGGCGGCGCGAGTTGGTGACCGGAACCAGATTCTCGGCGTCGAAGGTGTGGTTGGTGTTGGGGGTTCCGCCGTACCCGGTGGCTGCGCAGAACATGCGGTACAAGGGGACCGCGGCATACGAGAGCCCCAGGACCACTATGAGAACGGAGGTGGTGTACATCAGGTAATCCTGGTTTTTAATGCGCTGGGCGTTGCGGTAGGCCGAGCTGGTAGGGTTAGGGCTGGCAGCGGTTCTGGGGGCGCTGCTCATGAAGTTACGAGCACCGAACGGCTGGGAAAGCCTCGCACCCTTCCACGGCTGGGTAGGGGCGCGGAGCGAGGAACCGGCGGTTCCCTAAGGAAAACGATTCTCTTTAGTCACAATGGCGGGCTTGTTAGTCCCAAAAGCAAAAACTCACAAACTGTCTGACGGGGAGACTGAAGACCGGATTACCCAGAGGTCTGAGGTTTGCCAGAAGCTGTCTTCTGAGGGAAAGTGCCGGCAATCTTAGACTTGAGGCGAGATACATGCTTTGGTATACCAATGGGATAGCTTCGGGTTGACGAAGAAAGGTGATATCAAAAATTTTAACTTCCTCCATTGTCATCACAATCGATGACTTTCAAATATGTCACGATCCCAAGGGCCATTCTCGAATCAATTGTTATGGAATAGTGGGATGATTGTAAATTCAGTCCTTCTGATGTGTATATTTGTACGGAGCACATCTCCAAATGGCAGCCGTGTCCCAAGAGTGCATGAACATTTTGCCAACCCTCCAACAGGCCTTCTTAGTCACACCAGAGGGGACTTCGGTGCGCATAGCATAATCCTCTCACCGAAACCAAGTTCAACCACCACATGAGAATGGATCATTCTCTCCAATGGGCCAATCAAATCCTGGCGGCCCGACTCTTCATATTGCGGGAGGCTTGATCGGAGGGGGATTGATTTTCTGCTCCATGGATTAGTGGACCGCGTCTGGCTGGAAACCACTTTTCTTCTTCCGTTTGTAGCTACCATGTCGGACCCCAAGATCCTCACCTCTGAGATCGCTGCCTTACGGCAGACTTTTCACGTATGTAGGATGTTTATTTGTATTAAAGGCGACGGTAACCCCGCTAAAGATCCCTTACTTTAGAATATGTTGATCACCAGTGGAAACATTCTGCATTCCGCGGCTCAGAACAAAGACAAGTACGCCCAGCTCCTCGATCTTCCTTGTGTCTAGAAAGCGGTTACTGATATGAGTAAACTTTGCCCCTCCCAGATTAGAGCGGGACGTCTCGAAACCGTTCGATGAAGAGTTATCCAAGTTAGGTCACGACTGGGAGTATTTCGACTCGGTTTGCGATCAACTGTACTCCATCTTGGTAAATCTTACCGTTTATGGGACTGACGGAACGCTCGAACCCTTTGAACTAACTCTTACCTTTTCCTCAAAGGACCACCTCAAAAGCACCGTGGAGCTGGAAGGGGACGGCCTACTTCCCGAAAAGGTTTCCCCCGAGCCCATTCCCATGGAGGAAATCCCCATGGAAACTGGAATCCCTGACACCGAAATACTCTTCTAGTCTGCCCGCCCTTCCCGATGTCCCCCACCCTCATCAAGATAGAACATACGTCCGTGAACCTTTCCCCCTGTTTCAACACCCCTGTTCTCCTGAGCCCTCAGTTTGCCGAAGGTACTGCTTGAAATACACATGTTTTTCTCGTGAAGAGCGCGAAGTGGACCCTTTCCGCTACTAGCTTCGTTACATTCGCCATATGTCAACTTCGCCTGTTTAGGAAGGGAAGGGAAGGGAGGTCACCGTTTATTCTCAAGTTGGATCACTGTCGACCCTCTCCCATACCTACTCGTAAAGTGGTGTTACTAAATAGATTGCTCCTCATGATACATATATTGGTCACGGCGATCCAGGCGCACGTTCGGTGTCGCACCCAGGTTTATACAATAGTGTGACTGGTAGATAGTGTCAATTGCAAGCGAGTTGAGCGGCAGTTTCGCTCCAGAGGCTGGGCGAGTGTGTTGATGCTGCGGCTGCAGGATGGCCGTATGTTTGTGTGTGTTCCGAGAAGCCTGGTGGGTTTCTGGACCGCTGTGAATGGTGCTCTTTTGGTTCAGGCCGATGGGAAGTCATGTTTCATGCAACATTCCCATCCTATCCAAGATCGGAATCCTCCCGGGTCTATAATCCGGATTCTGCTCCTCGACTATGTGCCATTTTCGTATGACCGACCAACGTTTGTTCACCCCTGGTCATAAGTCACCTCCGTTGAGAACGGTGCGGTCGCAATTTGATGTGGACCAGTGGTTGTTGGTGAGATGTTAACCATGTGCACATCCTCTCTTGCAATTTGATATCTACCACATAGCATTGTTGGTGAAGAAATATTTAGGAAGTGTTGAAAAAGGCGTTGTGGACTTGAGATATGCATGATATTCAGTGGCTGGTTGATATACTTCTTATGGAGCTTCAGAAAAGTAATGCCAAGGTTGACCTAAAGAAGGTGTCAAGAAGTTATGTGTACAGGTAGGGATTGCACAGATGGGTTTGAAAATCTACATTCTGTTAGGGCATACCACTGTTCCAATGATCCATTTGCTGCATGGTTCTAGGGAGGATTATAAGTGATTAGAGTATCTGGATTGCTGAGTGTGGGAAATGTGATGACTCCATGGTGTGTAATTACAGGGGCTTTTGGATGGGCTCTAAGGATACTGACTACTTCCAAGCCTTGATTTATTCCAAGACTTTGCTAGTATCATATAAACCAAATCTTAAGCAAAAATTCTACATTTCTCAGTTTACTAAATAGCCTGCAAGGTATATATATGTATATGTATGTAGCCTGACATCCAAACTTTATTTCTAATATGCTAACCTGTAGCTTTGGTAATAACAAAACTAAGTATTCAACTTGCCCCTAAGTGGGTGTTGTAAATCATGTAATTACACTCAAATACTCACCTACCTTGGTAGTTTACCTACAAGTTTTGGAGAAACCTGACTAAATTCCTTGTTGGGACTTATTTAAAATATGTTCACCATTACATCATGTTCCCAGAACATAAAATTTCTTAATGTTGTCTTAGCAGCTTCAAACTTTGCACACATGTTCTTGGGACCTTCCTAAGCATATATTCTGTGTTAGCTCCACCAAGACCATGCAAAAGTATAAATACCACTTTAATCCAGCACGTCATTGAGCAAAAACCATTTATTCTACTTGTTCCTCCAATCACTTCCAATATATCCAAAGCTCTTACAACATGTTATATGCTCCAAGCTGTCACTCTCCCAAACTTCTACTACTGCAATTACTGGAATTTCCCTCTACTGAGAAGCTAGATGGATCCAGCTACCAAGTCTGGAAGGTGAAGATGAAGATGCTGCTACAGGAAAGAGGACTCTGAGATACTATTATGAGAGAAGAATGCCCTCCCAATGATATGGGAGAAGGAGCTCTAAAGTACTAGAAGAAAGAACAATATGCCTTTAACTGCATTTGCCTTGATGTTTAAGACAAAAGGCTAACTCTATGCTCTAGAGCAAAGATGGCAGATAATGCCTAGAAGGAACCAGAAGACACCAACCAGTTATGCTCAGTTACTAAGAGAATGTCTCTTAGATAATATTCCCTACTACCAATATGCTCCAAGGAGAGGAAATGAAAAATTATATAACAAAATAACTATCTTGGCTGATGAGAAAAGATCTATTGGTGTATATGTTGTAAAAATTTGTGATTCCACCTAAATATTCACCTAAATTAGTCACTTAGATCATTACCCTCAAATCCTGGAGAATACTGACCAAATTCCTTGTTGGGATTTACTTAATATTTTCACCAAAATACCAGGTACCTGGAACATGAGAATTCTCAAGTTGTCCAAACAGCCCCAAGCTTTGCACACATGTTCTTGGGACCTTTCTTAACCTATTCTACATGTTTGTAATGCCAAGACCAGGTAAAAGTATAAATACCACTTTTACATTCAATAAATCATTAAGTGAAAACCACATAATCTACTTGTTCTCCCAATCACTTCCAATATCTCCAAAACTCTTACAACAGGTTATGAGCCCCAAGGTGTCACTCTCTGCAATGTCTACTTCTGCTATTACTGGAATTTTTCCCTCTGCCAAAAAATTGGATGGATCTACCTACCAAGTGTGGAAGGTGAAGATGAAGATGCTGCTACAAGAAAGAGGCCTTTGGGATATTGTCATGGGAGAAGAATGCCCTCCTAAAAATATGGGAGAGGAAGCCTTGAAGTACCAGAAGAAAGAACAAAGTGCCTTTAACTGCATTTGCCTTAATGTTAAAGACAAACTGCTAATTCAATGCTCAAGGGCAAAAACAGCAAGGAATGTCTGGAAGCCATTTGATGACATCTACCAGTCATGTTCAGCTGTTAAGAAAATGTATCTGAGACAAAAATTCTTTACTACAAAGATGCTGCCATGAGAAGAAAGGAAAAATCTAATTAACAGAATTACCCTGCTGGTAGATGAGATGGAATCTGTGGGTGTACCAACTACTGATGAGGATGTGATAGTAACCATCCTGAATAGCCTGACAGACAGGTTTCAGGGCCTTGTATCAGCACTAGAGTCCAGAACTGAAGATTTGACCTTAAATCACGTATATGGAAGGCTCCTATATGAAGAATTGAGAAAATCAAGCACAAATAAGAAGGAAGAAGAAAATGCTTTAATAAGCAATAATAACTAACAAAGGAGGTACCCAAGACCCTATAAAGGCAACAGCAACCTGTTTGGCAACTACTGCAAAAGGAAAGGACACACATCAGACTGGTGTCTCAAAAAAAATATCAGCAAAAGAAGCCTGAATATGGAAATGCTGCAACAACTGAAGATAGACTATTCATATCTGCACTAAATATGACCACAAACAAGGATTCTCAGACGTGGTATATTGACTCTGGAGTTTCTCAACACTTTACACACCAAAAAGAACTTTTTACCCAATATCAAGAAAATCCAATTAAGAAGGTTTTCATGGGTGACAATAGAACACTTGATGCAGTGGGAGAAGGAACTATCCAAGTAAACCTTAGAAGCAGTGAAGGAAGCCATACACTGACCTTTAAAGAAGTACTCTATGTACCAGAAATAGCCAAGAACCTACTCTCTGTAAGCAAGGCCACAGCAGAAGGACTCAGTTTCAGTTTTGACAATTCTGGATGCAGGATCACTGATCAAAATGGAGGCCATATTGCTTCAGGCATTGGAGATCAGAATCTGTACAAGTTGACTTATATTTCATCATATCTGGAAGCCAATATAAGTAACTTAAGTGAAGAAACACCAATGCTTTGGCACAGGAGATTTGGGCATATCAATTTTGATTATTTGTGTAAGATGATCAAAGATCAGCTAATTTCTGGAGTGAAAATTGATCCCCCAGCTAATTTGAAGCACTGTGAAGCCTGCATATATGGGAAACAACCCAGACAGCTGTTCAAGAGCTCTGGGTTATTCAAAACTAAGAAAAAATTAGACCTAACTCACTCAGATCTGTGTGGACCTATGCAAAATTTATCCTTAGGTGGGATGAAGTTTTTAATCACTTTTATTGATGATTATACTGTTGTAAGAGTCTTGGAGATATTGGAAGTGATTGGGAGAACAGGTAGATTATGTGGTTTTCACTTAATGATTTATTGAATGTAAAAGTAGTATTTATACTTTTACCTGGTCTTGGCATTACAAACACGTAGAATAGGTTAAGGAAGGTCCCAAGAACATGTGTGCAAAGTTTGGGGCTGTTTGGACAACTTTGAGAATTTTCATGTTCTGGGTACCTGGTATTTTGGTGAAATATTCTAAGTAAATCCCGACAAGGAATTTGGTCAGTATTTTCTAGGATTTGAAGGTAATGATCTAAGTGACTAAGTTAGGTGAATGTTTAGGTGGAAATATGAACTTTTACAACACTCCCACTCAGCTAAATGTTCATACTGACTAGTCCTAATTTTGACCTAAGATATTCAAACTTGTCTCTAGCTAATGGTTTGGTAAATATGTCTGCAATCATTTCATCTGTAGGACAGTAAACTAAGCTAACTAAGTTATTCTCTATAGCTTCACGTATGAAATGATGTCTAATATCTATGTGCTTGGTTCTAGCATGAAAAGTTGGATTTCTACCTAATTGTATACATCCTTGGTTATCTTGAAATAAAGTAATAGGCATTTTTTGACATAGGCCTAAATCTGTAAAGAGCTTTCTTAGCCAAATTGCTTCTTTTGTAGCTTCACAGGCTGCCATATACTCTGCCTCTGTAGTAGAAAGTGCTACGGTTGGTTGCTTTCTTGAATTCCATGAAATTGCTCCTTTACAGTAAAGAAAGGTGTATCCTGTGGTGGATCTTCTGTCTTCCAAATTTTGTCCCCAATCTGCATCAGAGTATCCCACAAGATCTTGTTCTGAGTCCTTATAAGTGTATCTTAAGCAAATATCACCAGTTTCTTTTAGGTATCTAAAAATCCGCTTAACTGCTGCAATATGATCAGATCCATAGTTCTGATTATGTTGGCTGACAACTCCCACTGAATATGAGATATCTGTACGTGTTCCAAGCATGATATACATCAGAATGCCGACCATAGATTGATAAGGAAAGTCAGGGCTTTCAGATGGCACCAAGCTCTCTTGATTTGGTTGAGTTTTGACCAAGTTAAGGTTTGTCTCCATTGGGGTAGCTGCCGGTTTACAGTCTTCCATTTTGTACTTCTTTAGTATATCTTGAATATACTTGGACTGACTTAGGGTGATAGTCTGGGTACTTCTGTCTATGGAGAACTTAATCCCTAAGTAGTAACTGAGTTCTCCTAGATTGGACATCTTGAACTCCTTAGATAGGTTGGATTTAGTCTCTTCCAATGTTTCTAGGTTATTGGCGGCTATAATAAGATCATCCACATATAGAGCTAATAGAACTGGATTTGCTCTATCTGGCTTATAGTATATACTATAGTCAGCATTACTCCTTTTGAAACTCAAAGATTCCAAATAAGAATCTATCTAGCAATTCCAGGCTCTCGGTGATTGTTTGAGACCATATAGTGACTTTTTAAGCTAGCAGACCAAATGGGGGTTATCTTGGTCAACAAACCCATCAGGCTGGTCCATATACACGTCCTCATCAAGTTCTCCATTCAAAAATGCAGTTTTTAAATCCATTTGATGAATAAAAAACTTATATTTGGCTGCAATAGCCAATATTAATCTGATGGAATTAAACTTGGCTACCGGTGCAAAGGTCTCAGTATAGTCAAGTCCTTTTGTCTGAGAGTATTCTTTGGCTACAAGTCTTGCTTTGTATCTTTCAATTGTACCATCAGCCTTGTATTTTGTCTTGAAGACCCATCTGCATCCAATTGATTTTCAGTTGATTGGTAATTTGACTAAGTCCCAAGTTTGATTTTCCATCAGGGCCTGATATTCCTCAGCCATTGCAGATCTCCAAAACTTTGTCTGAGGGCTATTTAGGGCCTCTTTTACAGTCTGGGGTTCATCAATATGGACTGAATAGGCATAGGCTAAGTTTGTACCCTCATTGATATAGTAATTTGGGCTGTTTCTTGTCCGATTGGATCTCCGGACATTTGATACTGGAATGATCACTTCTGGGATATTCCTGGGCACTGATTCTGGCTGAACCACGGTTGTAGAGTCCTCTGGAGTGAAAAAATATTCATTGTTTTGCTCTGATTCAATCCTGACAATTGGTGGACTTGAGATCAAATTTTTGTCATCATCTGATGTCATTTTTTGTGAAAATTTTGAATTTTCATCAAACAACACATCCCTGGACTTGATCAGCTTCTTTGCTTTGTTATTGTAGAGTCTGTATGCCTTACTCTCATTGCAGTAGCCCAAAAATATGCATTTTACACTTTTTGGCTCAAATTTTGACTGATTTCCGGCCAGTTTTTTGGCATATGCTGTACACCCAAATATTCTTAGATGCTCTGCACTTGGTCTGTATCCATACCATGCTTCAAATGGAGTAGAATCACAAAGTATTCTGTTATAACTCCTATCTTTAAGGTATACAGCAGTGGCAACTGATTCCACCCAAAAATCATAGGATAATTTTTGATCATGGATCATAGATCTTGCCATATCAATTATTGATCTGTTAGCTCGTTCTGCTACTCCATTTTGCTGTGGGGAGTATGGTACAGTAGTCTCTTGCTTTATCCCATGAATTTTGCAGAAGTGGATGAAGAGTTTGGAGGTATATTCTCCACCATTGTCAGAGCGTATTTTCTTGATTTTTTCACCAGTTTCTCTCTCCACCATGGCTTTAAACTCCCTGAACTTAGACAGAGCTTCTTCCTTTCTCTCCATGAAGTAGACCCATGTGTATCTTGTATAATCATCAATAAAAGTGATTAAATACTTCATGCCGCCTAAGGATAAATTTTGCATAGGTCCACACAGATCTGAGTGAATTAGATCTAATTTTTTCTTAGTTTTGATTAACTCAGAGCTCTTGAACAGTTGTCTGGCTTGTTTCCCATATATGCAGGCTTCACAGTGCTCCAAAATAGCTGGGGGATCAATTTTCACTCCAGAAATTAGCTGATCTTTGATCATTTTACGCAAATAATCAAAATTGATGTGTCCAAATCTCCTGTGCCAAAGCATTGGTGTTTCTTCATTTAAGTTACTTATATTGGCTTCCAGATATGATGGAATATAAGTCAACTTGTATAGATTCTGATCCCTGATGCCCGAAGCAATATGGCCTCCATTTTGATCAGTGATCCTGCATCCAGAATTGTCAAAACTGAAACTGAGTCCTTCAGCTGTGGCCTTGCTTACAGAGAGTAGGTTGTTGGCTATTTCTGGTACATAGAGTACTTCTTTAAAGGTCAGTGTATGGCTTCCTTCACTGCTTCTAAGGTTTACTTGGATAGTTCCTTCTCCCACTGCATCAAGTGTTCTATTGTCACCCATGAAAACCTTCTTAATTAGAATTTCTTGATATTGGGTAAAAAGTTCTTTTTGGTGTGTAAAGTGTTGAGAAGCTTCAGAGTCAATATACCACATCTGAGAATCCTTGTTTGTGGTCATATTTAGTGCAGATATGAATAGTCTATCTTCAGTAGTTGCAGCATTTCCATATTCAGGCTTCTTTTGCTGATAATCACTCTTTTTGAAACACCGGTCTGATGTGTGTCCTTTCCTTTTGCAGTAGTTGCAAAATAGGTTGCTGTTGCCTTTGTAGGGTCTTGGGTACCTCCTTTGTTGGTTATCATTGCTTATTAAAGCATTTTCTTCTTCCTTCTTATTGGCGCTTGATTTTCTCAATTCTTCATCCAGGAGCCTTCCATATACGCAATTTAAGGTCAAATCTTCAGTTCTGGACTCTAGGGCAGATACAAGGCCCTGAAACTTGTCTGTCAGGCTATTCAGGATGGTAACTATCACATCCTCATCAGTAGTTGGTACACCCACAGATTCCATCTCATCTACCAGCAGGGTAATTCTTTTAATTAGATTTTTCATTTCTTCTCCTGGCAGCATCTTTGTAGTAAAGAATTTTCTTCTCAGATACATTTTCTTGGCAGCTGAACATGACTGGTAGGTGTCTTCTAATGCCTTCCAGGCATTCTTTGCCGTTTTTGCTCTTGAGCATTGAATTAGCAGTTTGTCTTTAACATTAAGGCAAATGCAGTTAAAGGCACTTTGTTCTTTCTTCTGGTACTTCAAGGCTTCCTCTCCCACGTTTTTAGGAGGGCATTCTTCTCCCCTGACAATATCCCAAAGGCCTCTTTCTTGTAGCAGCATCTTCATCTTCACCTTCCACACTTGGTAGTTAGATCCATCCAACTTTTCAGCAGAGGGAAAAGTTCCAGTAATAGCAGTAGTAGACATTGCAGAGAGTGACAGCTTGGGGCTCATAACCTGTTGTCAGAGTCTTGGAGATATTGGAAGTGATTGGGAGAACAAGTAGATTATGTGGTTTCCACTTAATGATTTATTGAATGTAAAAGTAGTATTTATACTTTTACCTGGTCTTGGCATTACAAACAAGTAGAATAGGCTAAGGAAGGTCCCAAGAACATGTGTGCAAAGTTTGGAGCTGTTTGGACAACTTTGAGAACTTTCATGTTCTGGGTACCTGGCATTTTGGTGAAATATTCTAAGTAAATCCCGACAAGGAATTTGGTCAGTATTTTCTAGGATTTGAAGGTAATGATCTAAGTGACTAAGTTAGGTGAATGTTTAGGTGGAAATACAAATTTTTACAACATATACAAGATACACATGGGTCTACTTCATGGAGAGAAAGGAAGAAGCTCTGTCTAAGTTCAGGGAGTTTAAAGCCATGGTGGAGAGAGAAACTGGTGAAAAAATCAAGAAAATACACTCTGATAATGGTGGAGAATATACCTCAAAGTTCTTCATCCATTTCTGCAAAATTCATGGGATTAAGCAAGAGACTACTGTACCATACTCCCCACAGCAAAATGGAGTAGCAGAACGAGCTAACAGATCAATAATTGATATGGCAAGATCTATGATCCATGATCAAAAATTATCCTATGATTTTTGGGTGGAATCAGTTGCCACTGCTGTATACCTTAAAGATAGGAGTTATAACAGAATACTTTGTGATTCTGCTCCATTTGAAGCATGGTATGGATACAGACCAAGTGCAGAGCATCTAAGAATATTTGGGTGTACAGCATATGCCAAAAAACTGGCTGGAAATCAGTCAAAATTTCAGCCAAAAAGTCTAAAATGCATATTTTTGGGCTACTGCAATGAGAGTAAGGCATACAGACTCTACAATAACAAAGCAAAGAAGCTGATCAAGTCCAGGCATGTGTTGTTTGTTGAAAATTCAAAATTTTCACAAAAAATGACATCAAATGATGACAAAATTTGATCTCAAGTCCACCAATTGTCAGGAATGAATCAGAGCAAAACAATGAATATTTTTTCACTCCAGAGGACTCTACAACCGTGGTTCAGCCAGAATCAGTGCCCAGGAATATCCCAGAAGTGATCATTCCAGTATCAAACGCCCAGAGAGCAAATTGGACAAGAAATAGCCCAAATTACTATATCAATGAGGATACAAACTAAGCCTATGCCTATTCAGTCCATATTGATGAACCCCAGACTGTAAAAGAGGTGAAAATATTCTCAGTAAATCCCAACAAGGAATTTGGTCAGTATTCTCTAGGATTTGAAGGTAATGATCTAAGTGACTAAGTTAGGTGAATATTTAGGTGGAATTACAAATTTTTACCACATATTGCACTCATTTCTTTATTTTGCTTTTACTATTGTAACACACAAATGAAAGATCAAGAAACTACAACTTTGAAGGACAAAAGCCCAAGACCCTGACCAACAATCCACCCAAGAAGATCATGTCATGCAAAACACTCAGAAGCCAACACATGTTTCAATTACAGCTCATTTGAAGCAGTACTTAAGGAGCTAAGATTAAAAGATTCCAATAACCATATATACTGGGCCTCTATTGCTAGGAGTACTATGGTGACTTTGATTGCATGTAACTTTCAGACCAGCCAAGCAAATCACATGAAATCTATACAGGTGCTGCACCTATGTCTGATCTGCACCACTGCAAAATTTTAGCTTTGTATCATGTGTATTGCTTGTGCAATTGCCCACAAACTTTGATCCTGCAGAATTTTCATATATATGACTTCCCCAGCTGGAAAATAAAGGAGAGCCTCTCATTCTAAAGTCTTCACACTGCAACTTCAAGTTTAAAGGCTATAAGACTTCCCCTACACTACCTGCACTGTGAGTATTCTGACTTTGATTGGTACTACATCAGTAAAGAGACTGCAAAGCTCACAAGAATCCAATCTACGCTCTACAAGAAAACTACCACTTTTCTGTTGGAAAGGTCCCCTTCAACAAACAAAAAGGTGTCTAAAGACACCCCTTTGAACATCCCTTTAGACACCTCTTTAGTCTAAAGACCCGTTTTAGTATAATGTCCACTTTAGAAACCCCTGTGAAAAGCCCCTTTACTCTAAAGACACCCCTTTAGACACCCCATTAGGTCCAAAGACCCCTTTAGAGACTTCTACACCACACCCCTCTAGGTCAAAGGAGAGTTTAGAATATCTGTATTAGTTAATACTCTCTCAAAAAGAAAAGTGATGCCAAATAAGGAAATATTACTGTAGAAGTAAAAGCAGAAGGTCAGAGCACTGCTGTAGAAGTGAGAAACACTATCTACAGTATATTTTGAGCCCAAGATTAAGTATATTAGTGAAATTTGTATCTTCAATTGGTATATCAAGCTCTCAACAAACTATTTCAGTGTTTGCATTCTGGAATTTGTTGTTTATTGTTGATTAGAATCTGCATTGCAGAACAAGCCCAAAACCAATTAGAATACAACACAATAAATCTTCACCACAAAGATGCAGTCAGGAGAAGAAATGAAAATCAAATTAACAGAATTACCCTGCTGATTGAGATGGAATTTGTAGGCATACCAACTACGGATGAAGATGTGATAGTTAACATTGTGAATAGCCTGGTAGACAAGTTTCAGGGTCTTGTATCAGCCCTAAAGTCCAGAACTGAGGATTTGACCTTAAATTGCATACATGGAAGGCTTCTGGATGAGAAACTAAGAAAATCCAGTGCCAATGAGAAGTAGGATGAAAATGCTTCAATAAGCAATGATAACTAACAAAGTGTTGTAAGGTTTGTAATTCTGCCTAAATATTCACCTAACTTAGTCACTTAGATCATTACCTTCAAATCCTAGAGAAAACTGACCAAATTCCTTGTAGGGATTTACTTGCAATATTTTCACCAAAATACTAGGTACCCAGAACATGAAAATTCTAAAAGTTGTCCAAACAGCCTAAGCTTTGTACACATGTTCTTGGGACCTTTCTTAACCTATTTTACATGTTTGTTGTGCCAAGACCATATAAAAGTAAAAATACCACTTTTACATTCAATAAATCATTAAGTGAAGACCACATAATTTACTTGTCCTCCCAATCACTTCCAATATCTCCAAGACTCTTACAACAGAGTATGAGCCCTAAGCTGTCACTCCCTGCAATGTCTACTACTGCTATTACTGGAATTTTCCCTCTGCTGAAAAGTTGGATGGATCTAACTACCAAGTGTGAAAGGTGAAGATGAAGATGCTACTACAAGAAAGAGGCCTTTGGGATATTGTCATGGGAGAAGAGCGCCCTCTTAAAAACATGGGAGAGGAAGCCTCAAAGTACTAAAAGAAAGAACAAAGTGCCTTTAAATGCAATTGCCTTATGGTTAGAGACAAATCACTAGTTTAATGCTTAAGAGCAAAACTGACTAAGAATGCCTGGAAGCCATTAGAAGACACCTACCAGTCATGTTCAGCTGCTAAGAAAATGTATCTGAGATGAAAACTCTTTACTACAAAGATGCAGCCAGGAGAAGAAATGAAAATCTAATCAACAGAATCACCCTGCTGGTAGATGAAATGGAATCTGTGGGTGTACCAACTACTGATGAGGACATGCTAGTAACCATCCTGAATAGCCTGACAGACAGGTTGCAGGACCTTGTGTGAGCCCTAGAGTCCAGAACAGAATATTTGACCTTAAATCACATATTTGGAAGGCTCCTGTATGAAGAATTAAGAAAATCAAGTGCAAATAAGAAGGAAGAAGAAAATGCTTTAATAAGCAATGATAAACAACAAAAGAGGTACCCAAGACCCTAAAAAGGCTACAGCAACCTGTTCTGCAACTACTGCAAAAGGAAAGGACACACATCAGATCAGTGTCTCAAAAAGAGGGATAATCAGCAAAGTAGCCTGAATATGGAAATGCTGCAACAACTGAAGATAGACTATTCATATCCACACTAAATATGACCACAAACAAGGATTCTCAGATGTGGTATATTGACTCTGGAGCATCTCAACTGTTTGCACATCAAAAAGAACTTTTTGGCCAATATCAAGTAATTCCAATTAAGAAAGGTTTCATGGGTGACAATTGAACACTTGATGCAGTGGGAGAAGGAACTATACAAGTAAACCTAAGAAGCAGTGAAGGAAGCCATACACAGACTTTTAAAGAAGTACTCTATGTGTCAGAAATAGCCAAGAACCTACTATCTGTAAGCAAGGCCACTGTACAAAGACTCAGTTGCAGCTTTAGCAATTTTGGATGCACAATCACCAATTGAAATGGTGTTTGTATTGCTTTGGGTGCCAGAGATCAGAATCTGAACATGTTTACCTATATTCCATCCTATCTGGAAGCCAATATAAGTAAATTTAATGAAGAAACATCAATGCTTTGGCACAAGAGCTTTGGACACATTAATTTTGATTATTTGCACAAAATGATCAAAGATCAGCTAATTTCTGGAGTAAAATTGATCCTCCAGCTAATTTAGAGCACAGTGAGGCCTGCATATATGGGAAACAAGCCAGAAAGCTGTTCAAGAGCTCTGGGCCAGTCAAATCTAAGATGTTATTATATCTAATTCACTCAGATATGTGTAGACCTATGCAAAACGTTTCCTTTAGTGGGACTAAGTATTTAACCAATTTTATTGATGATTATATAAGATACATATGGATTTACTTCATGGAGAGAAAGGAAGAAGCTCTGGCTAAGCTCAGGGAGTTTAAAGCCATGGTGGAGAGAGAAACTGGCAAAAAATCAAGAAAATACCTTCTGACTATGGTTGTGAATATGCCACAAAACTCTTGGTCTAATTCTGCAAAATTCACAGGATAGAACAAAAGACTACTGTGCTGTACTCCCCTCAGTAAAATAAAGTAGCAGAATATGCAAATAGATCATTAATTGATATGGCAAGATCTATAATCTATGATCAGAATTATCCAATGATTTTTTGGTGGATTCAGTTACCACCACAATATACCTTAAATATAGGAGTTATAACAGAATACTTTGAGATTCTACAGCTTTTGAAGTATGGTATGGATATAGGTCAAGTGCAGAACATCTAAGAATATTTGGTGTACAGCATATGCCAAGAAACTGCCTGGAAAGCAGTCAAAATTTGAACAAAAAAGTGTAAATGAATATTTTTGGGCCACTACAATGACAGTAGTGCATACAGACTCTACAATGTCAAAGCAAAGAAGCTGATCAAATCCAAGGATGTGTTCTTTGATGAAAACTCAAGATTTCACAAGAAATGATGTTAGATGATGAAAAAAATCTGACCTCAAGTCCACCAATAGTCAGGATTGAATTGGAGCAAAACAAGAAAGACCTTTTCAATCCAGAGGACCCTACAGCCATAGTTCAGCCTAAAAAAGTACCCAGCAATTTCTCAGAAGTAATCATTCCAGTATCAAATGCCAGGAGATCCATTTAGACCAGAAATAGCTCAAACTACAATATCAATGGGGATTCAAAACATAGCCTATGCCTAGTCAGTCCATACAGATGAGCCCCACACTGTACAAGAGGCCATAAATAGCCCTCAGGCAGAGTCTTGGATATCTGCAATGACTGAGGAATATCAGGCCCCAATGTAAGATGTAACTTGGGACTTGGTCAAATGACCAATTGACTAAAAATCAATTGAATGCACAGGGATCTTTGAGACCAAATACAAGGTTTATGGTACAACTGAAAGACACAAAGCAATACTTGTGGCCAGAGAATACTCTCAAGCAAAAGAACTTGATTATACAGAGAACTGTGCACTGGTAGCCAGGTTTAATTCCATCAGATAAATATTGGCTCTTGCAGCCAAATATGAGTCTGTAGTATATTAAATAGATATAAAAGCTGCATTTTGAATGAAGAACTTAATGAGGACATATATATGGACCAGCATGAAGGTCTTGCTCACTAAGATAACCCTCATTTGGTCTACAAGCTTAAAAATCTGTATTTGATCTCAAACAATCACCAAGAGCCTGGAATTGAAAGATAGATTCTTATTTGGAATCTTTCAGTTTCAACAGGAGTAATGCTGACTATAGTGGACTTGTTCCATCATTCCAGCTGATCATAGTGCCCAATAGTGCCAAAGCATGCCAGATGGTGCCATATAGTGCCAATTTGGGATCAAAATTGGCACGCATATGACCCTAAAATATCAAATTAAAAACAAAATATACAGCACTTTCTGGCACTATGATCAATGGCACAACGGAACAAGTCTAGTATATACTATAGGCAAGATAGAGCAAATCTAGTTCTATTAGCTTTATATGTGGATGGCCTTATTACAGCTGCCAATAGCCTAGAAACATTAGATGAGGCTAAATCTAGCCTATCTAAAGAGTTCAAGATATTCAATCAGGTAGAGCTCAGTTACTACTTAGGGATAGAGCTCTCAATAAACAGAAGTACCCAGACTATCACCCTAAGCCAATCAAAGTATATTCAGGACATACTAAAGAAGTACCAAATGTAAGACTATCAACAGGCAGCTACCCCAATGGGGACAAACCTTAACTTGGTCAAAACTCAACCAAATCCAGAGAACTTGACATCATCTGAGAGCCCTGAGTTTCCTTATCAATGTAAATTTGGTAGTCTAATGTACATGATGCTTGGAACATGTCCCAATATCACACATTCAGTGGGATTTGTCAGCCAGCATAATCAGAGCTATGGGTCTAAGCCTCCCAATTATTTCCAATATCTCCCAGACTCTTACAACAAAGATTATTCATCCACTTCTGCAAAACTCATGGGATAAGGCAAGAGACTACAATACCATACTCCCTACATCAAATAAAACAGCAGAAAGTTTAAGTAGATCAATAATTAGTTTGCTATGCAGGCTAGGCTTGGTATTCTTAGGAGTGCTTAGATATGCTAGGCTTGGGTGGAAACTTGAATGGAATGGTTGAATTCTTGACTTTGCCAAGACACAATCTTAATTTTGTTGAGACACATACTGAACCAAAAGATTTAGTAAACTCTATTTATACTTTTCTGATCATGTTGAGTTAGTGAGCATGAGGTCAGGCTTAATGTTGATGATAGGTGTAAAGATGTGCTTAGGTCAGTACCATTGGCTATGGAGTTACCGCTGAAGATTGAATGGAAATAAAACAACTTGAGCAGTTGAAAAGGAAGGGCATCATTTGTGCCAGGGAGTAAGGAGTGTGAAGAGGGGCAATAGCCAATCAGTATGAGTAAATATAGAAGGTGATTGAGTGTCCAGTATCAGAGAGTGAGAAAATTGGTCAAGAACCAATCAAAAGAAATTACTAAATTCATGTGATGAGAAGTTTTGACAAATATTTTGGTGAGAGCTGAGGAGCAAATTCTTTATGGTCATTGCTTGGTGTCTTCATGGCACTAATACTTCTTAATCACATGACTTGAATTTAGTGATGGCCTTTTGATGGGATCATCACAATTATGTTTCATTGAGGCAGGTAATGCAGTGTGTCAACCATAGTGTACAATTTTTATGTGTTGTCAGGGATATACATTTGATTGTTAGTCCAGCATTTTGGCACCAGTTTGACTTTTGCCCATAAAGATCCATTCAAGAAATGATTTTGTCCTATAATTAAGGATGAAACACTCTACCAGAATGTTGTTGAATGCCATTTGGCTTACTGCCCCAATGTTTCTGCCTGGATCTTACATATAAGCCACACACTGGATAAGGACATCTTAGAATTGAAGGTACTTATAACCTAGCAAAGACCAGAGAATGGCAGCTTGGAGTGAAACAATGCATTTGGAAGCTGGCAAGTGCATGCCAAGTCTCCAAATCAATTAAGGCCAACCAGAGTGAGATACCAAGCTCTTCTCCTAGTAACCTATAAGACTGTTTGTGAGATTGGGGATTGAGGTCATCAAAAAACTGATCACAGCTAGAAAATGTGGCCAGTAAACCCTAGCAGCAAGTATCATCTACCATGACTTCTTAATGAAACTTGGATGATCTGTGGAAATCTTGTCTGGTTAAGGAGCAAGTTTTACCACATAAAGAAATTTGTCCCATAAGTGGTACTAATCCAGATTTGTTGTCAGGATCCCTGAATATGCCAATATAATGCTGGGAGCTTGGAGTTACTGACCCTCTATACAATTGTATGGCAGGACTCTGACAACGTTTTGTTTGCTTTCCTGCCAGGTAAAGCTGAGATTTGTTGGTGTTTGAGCAGTCACTTGGCAAGAATTGCATGAAAATATGACAGTTGTACTGTAGTACACATTTATTTGAGTAGAACTAACCAGCTAATACATGCAGGTTCCTTATATGTCACAAAACTTAACAGTATTTGGACAGCCTTCTTGTAGACCTCTGATGGCTTCATGATGGGAGTATTGTGGCTTAGAGCCAGTCCTATCTGATACTGCTTTACCATTCTACCAAGTAGTATTTCTTACCTCTATCTCCCCTTGAGCAGCTCATACATCACATTGCAGAATTACCACTATTTATTTACTTATTCACTACTACAACAAGTATCACACATATAGCTTGAATCAAAGGAATTATTCCCTCCTGCTTACTAACTTGTACCTATGCACACATTGTGGTGGTATAGCGGTACTTCTGGGAGAAGCTATGCAACTCAAGGTGTGCAAGGTGACTGATGGGTGCAATAACCTCTGGGTCTAAACTCCTGGTATCTTTGTCAATATGTCAATATGGTAAAAGCTCCTGCTTCTCTAGCTTCCTAGGTGCCCCAAGAGTCTTCAAGGCCTCTATGTATCTTGTGCACTACCCTGAAAAGCTCCTTGATGGCAGGTCAGAGGTATAACTGCTGTAGATAAGTGAAGTGATCAACTGCTAATCAATAAGGGAAAGAGTTAGAAGTAGAAGGGTCAGTTTATCAACAAGGGATTGACTTCCCTTAAGTACTTATCCTGATTGCCAAGTAATTACCAATGACAAGGTTCTAGAAGATTCCAGGTATCAGTGAAATTCTTGGCAACATTGCTATGAGCTAAAAATACTCCAAGAAGGTCCCAGTAGGTTCTAAAAAGCACATTGCACCCAACCAATGAGGGATCATTAGTCTAAGACTTGTGTAACATAGAGATACCATATAAGGTATTTTAGCAATATGATTGGTAACACAGACTTAGGTTGTGGATAAACTTGTCAGTGGGATGTGTGTTTACCCTACCTCCACATCCACTACAATCAACACAGTTCTATCACCTCACCTTTATGGCTTTACAGTGAGATACTTGCACAGCTACCATATACCTTCTATTGCTGGTAACATAAACATCCAGCATACTTATGCTTAGTTGCCATCACTCATGCCATGAATACAGCCTGAATATCTGCTGTCTCATAGCTCCATCTGCACACTTTGTCAATATTTTATACAACCTATTAAAACACTTAGTGACACAACTAGTTCTAGAGTTATATGCCAAAGTTTTAAGTGCTTGATCTGCTGCATTTCCATTAGAGCTTCTAATGACTTTAATATATGTTTTCCTCCTCTATCAGATACAATTTCAACACAGCATCCAAACTTCATCAGGATCATATGATATATGAAACTTGCAACTTGTTGTTCACCAACTACTTGTATAGCTTTTGCCAATGGTCATTAGGTGGCATAGTCAATTGTTACTGGGATCCCCCAGTTTCTTTTCCTAGTAGTGGGAGCACTTCCAACAAATCCATCCCCCATATCTGATATGATCTTAGAGGCTCTAAGTGACAAAGTTCTGTAGTGTTCAATGTCAGCCTTGTCTGATTTGGCACCTTGAACATGTTTTCACTATCTGCTTGTAACTTATTTCTGTTGTAGTTATTAAGTACTCATCTAGATATTTATGCTAACTTAGTCACATAGATCATATTCTTTGATTAGCACTCTGCACAGATCAAATTTCCTGTTGGGATTTACTTGAAATATTTTCACCAAATTGTTAGGTACCCTGATTGATTTCTTTCTCAAAGTTGTCCTAATGTCCCAAACTTTGCACACATATTTGTGGTACCTTGCTTGACAAACTTTGCATGTTTGCTTACTCTACTTTATCAGAAGTATAAACACCATACTTTTGATCAATAAATCTACTAAGTACCTCTTGAAGCAAGTTATTCTCAGGCTTGGGAACTTGGCAAGCTCATTCTTAAGTGTCTGATAGGGAGTTTCACAAGCTATATCCCACCTCAAAGTGCTTTCTTTCCTGAAGATATCAATCAAAGGGGTTAAAATACTTACCAAGGACTTGACAAATGTACAAACATTGGATATCATTCTAAGAAATGATCTGAGCTCTGATATACTAAGGTGCTGCATAGGATTCTCAATAATGTCTACTGACTCACAGTCTAAAGTCACTCCTGTGCAAGCCATTTTGTGTACAAACTATTCAATGTGATCCATTAAGAACTCACACTTTGCTAACTTGCAATATGACTTGTTTTCTTAGCTTCTCCAGTACCTTTTCATTATGGCGCAAGGGGTCCTCTGCTGTCTTGCCACCAATCAGCATATCACTTAGGTAGATTATAACAGTCTTGTCTAAGTACTCCTGGAAGTGAGCATGCCTCAAGGTCATGACTGTTGTAGGGGCATTGGTGAGGCTAAGATATACAACTGAGTACTTGCAATGTGCATATCTGGTCCTGTATACTTTCTCAGAAATTCTTCATGCTTCATCCTAATATGATTGAATCCTGACATGTAGTCAATCTTGCTGAATATAGTGGCACCATTTGGTTGGCTCAGAAGCTCATCATTCCGCAGTATGGGGTACTTATTGTTAACATTAACTGAGCTTAGAGGTCTGTTGTCAATGAACATCTAAGCACTCCATCCTTCCTGTTTGAAAGAACCACTGGTGTCTCCCACAGTGACTTGGTAGGTCTGATTTATCTTTACTTCATTAACTAATCAAATTTCACAAGCTCATCTTGATACACATCTAAGTATTTCTTTAAAAAAGTCTGGACTCTCTAGTAAAGCAAGGAAGATGAATATACATGCAATGCAGCCATGAGAAGAATGGAGTATCTTTTCTGAGTGCTCTGCAGCACTGTGTCTTGCTACCTTTACTGGTGTATTGCATACTGGTATCAATTACTTTGAGTCCAGGCAGGCAGGTAGCTCATGGGCCTAGTTATCTTTTTGGATGAGTAGCATGAGTTCTTCAATTATTAGACAGTTTACAGTTGAATAGCAATGTATATCCAAGGTCCAAGTCATATTTGGAGTTACAAAATGTGTAGGCCTGTGGGTCTTCTTCATAGTCCTCAATTTTCATTCTTAGTGGCTGAATAATATGGCTTACTATTTGAGAAATTCCATTGGCTGTTGAGACTAAAGTTGATTTGGTAGGTTCTCAGTTTATTCCAGCTCTCAATGCAGAATGGTCCAAAGTATACTTGTATGAGGCTTTTAGTCAATCATAAACTTAGCAAGTACACCCCCTATGAAAAATTATTATGATGATCCCATCAAAAGACCACCACAAAGTGAGAGTCCTGTGACTAAGAGGTACTGATCTTGTCAAGACACCATCCAGAGACCGTCGAAAAATAATCTCACACCAGATTTCACAAAAAACTTAGTCAAAATATTTCATCACAACAATGTATAAGTGGCTTTTGATTGGCTCCCTGACAATTTGCTCACTTTCTGATCCAGGACACTCTGTTGCCTCCTATGTTTGTGTAAATTGATTGGCTATTGCCGCTTTTTCACACTCCTACTTCCAGACTCAACCGTTGCTCATACTTTTCATGCGTACAAATGGATTTATTTCTGTTGAAACTTCAGTTGTACCTCAATTGCCATTTGTACTCTACCTATACAAGTCCCTATACCCTACACAAACATTAAGCCCAACCCTGCACTCAACTAGTAGCTCCATCAAAATCCACCACCCAATAAGTATTTCTGCTGTAATGCTCTGGCTCCACAACTTTGACAGGAACCCAATGGCTTTATGTCACTGTTCATTCACTGGTTCCCACATGTCCTGGTCATCAGATGGCACTGTAAGGTCTAGCTCCTCATTTGCCAGTCTTTGCAGTAAATCCTTGCAATATTCCAGTGCGTTTTCTTTAGCGCTGCTCATGAAGAAGTGCTGCAATCTCTTGGTGCGCCTATTGATGCTCCAAAACTCCACTGAAGGTATTGTGATAGTCTTTTGAGCTCTTGACACTGTAGCCTTGTCTGCCAGTAGGATCTCCACTCTGACAGCAATGGAGGCTGTGAAGGTTGTGGATGCTGTAGTAGACAAATTGCCTTTTTCAGCAAACTCATCTACCTAGCTGGAGTGTAGCTCAACTGGCTGCGCATCCAACTCTTGTGAAAACAGCTGCTTTCTTGTTGGTAATTCTTCTTTGCTATGATGGGATTTGGTCTGTTCCTGGCTTGCAGCGTTAATTGGCAAGAACTGCAGTTATTTTTGCATGCCTCCCTGTCTCAGGCTTGGGTAGACATCTTTCCCTTTCTCTTTTCCTTTATCACTGCCAGGTCTTTTGCTGCTACTTTGTCTGAGTGCTTCTTGTAAAGAACTACAATTTCTCCAGGATAAGTTCTGCTCTGACACATCTGTTTGGCCTGCTTGTCCCTTGCTGGAACTCTTCCGGCAACCTGACATTTCTTTCAGCTTGTTTTTGGCTCTCAACTGTAGTTGTGATGGCTCCTGTAAAAGTGGCTGGTTTTTATCACTGCCAGATTCCTTCACTGCTACTTTGACTGGTGCTTCTTGAGTGGCACTATGCTTTTTCCTTGTAAATGTTGTGCTGGTGCATCCATGTCTGCCTGCTTGTCCCTAATTGGCACTCTTCCAGCTACCTGACGTCTCTTTGATGCTTGTCTACAGCTTTTGGCCCTGCTTGTAACATGCTCTTGAGGAAGTTGCTGGTTTTTAGCCATGGCACCCTTGATCTTCTGCATTTGATAGCTTCTGCTATTCTTGAGATACTTTCTTAGCATACCAATGCTGGACCAAAATCCATCTACCTGTTTGAATCCAGGATAATGCTTATGGAACAAGTCAAGTGCATTCAGCTTGGCCTTGAGTTCCTGATGGTCCCATGGTATGCCAGCTTTAAGGTGAAGACATGCTAGACTTCTGATGGCCTCTTATATATTAGCCCACTCTTCATTATTGCACTCAACAGCTTCACAATCCTCAATGTCTTTTGATTTTTAGGCTTTGGTATAACACCACATTGTCTCCCTCCCATGCTGTGATAGGTTTTTCAGTGGACTTTATCTTTGGGCACTGTTGTTCTGCTTCAAAGACTGTATGGTATTCCTCTGCTGTTACATTGGGAAATGGCTCAATTCTTGGCTGTGACATTGAGCTACTTGAGTCCCTTCTTTGCAGCAAAGATACTGCTTTCTCTACCTGGGATATTGATTGCTCTACATGTATTATCCGCTCATCCTGTTTCTGGACTATTTCCTGATTTCTCTGGGCTATTGCATCTATCCTATCAGCCACTGCACCTAATTGCTTCAATAATGCTCTGGTATGAGCTGACAACATACTTGCTAATATGGCTGGTGGTGATGTTATCATGGCCTCTTGCTGATCTTCAACTGAGGGTACTGTGTTTGCTACATTCTCATCTGCTTGAGCATAGAGGTCAGCTTGTGGCTCCACAGAGGTTCTGAATTGCCTACTTGACTGAGAGCCTGAGGAGTCTGCATTATTACCTTCAATGGGTACACTGTCCACAGTGCCTTTTTGGATGTATCCCCACTTGTTGCACTGAATATCAAAGCAAGCTGTTGTCCAACTGCTCTTCTGTTGCCATCAGCGGTGGGGTTTGGTTGAGAACCATATAACTTTGCTTTATTTTTTGGCGGCATGTATGCGGAAGTGAGTCAAACCAAAGGGGAAATAGTGTTACATATACATGTGTATGTGGTGCCACAACTTTATTTATAATGCTTACTATAGCAGGTCATCATTGAATCATACATTCATGTAGGTGCAATGCCTCAAATACAAGACTGTCTTAAGTTCACATGAGTATTGACCATAAAGTGATATAATAGCATTATGTTGTTGAAGGTCAAACTGTTTGCCCCATGAACAAGACTACTTTGACTCAACACAATAAGAGAAGAGAAAAAAGACCATGTGGCTATTGTAGCAAGCCTCTCAGCCATGAAGCATGCAGACAGCATAGGAAGGTATTACCAGGATCATGGCCAGTGTTTTGCCACCCAAGTCATATTTGACCATTCATTGGTCACTGCTGTACCAACATTATCTTGCTGGCCAGTTGATACTTTTATTTTGGCACCTGGCTGTCTTTGTCACCTTGCGCAAACTGAGTCAGGTGAGTTTTTGACACCTATAGGCTCACCTCAGCCTTCTGAGTATGGCACCCAGAGTGATAGCTCTCACAAAGAAGGTTCACTGATGGATATTGAGCCTATCTCCCCTGACAACAGTACCACATATGAGCCCGGTCAAATCCCTATATGCAACAAGACAACACCTGCTGAAACAAATGCCAAGGATACTTTATGGAGCCAAGTGAGCCCAGTAATCCATCTACTGGTGAATGATGTAATGTTGTGGCTAGAGAAGTGGCACATTTTCATTAATATCAGTAATGGGGGCTTTGAGGATTTATTACAACTTCTTGCCAAGATCATAGAGTGATGCAACTTACCATGTACATGGTACAAGTGGACAACTATCATGCAGCTGGCAACATATGATCCAGAGACTGTCTTGATTCCAGCATGTGTTAACAGTTGCATGGCATTCAAATCCAAAAATGCTACCATTGAAACATGTCCAAATTGTCAGGAATCTACCACCATTGAGGGAAAACAATGTTTACACTCCAGATATATTCCAGTGATACACCATCTGAGGAAGCTAATGCAGTCCAACAAGTATTGCAAAGCTATACAGTACTGCACTCAGTATCTATCAAGTGCAAACATATCCAATACATGTGATGGCAAACATTACAAACAGCTAAGAAGCAAGGGCTACTTTAAAGGTATGTATGACCATGTCTTTGCTTTAGCACTTGATGGATTCTCATTAAACAAGTACGCTACCAGCAAATCCTGCTGGCCATTGATTCTGATCAATCTAATTCTGCCACCCACCTTACAGTATCAGAGCTATAATCTGATGGTAGTCTCACTGGTATCTGGGCCTAAATCACCATCCAACCTGGATAGCTACCTGTGTCCATTGCTGAATGAACTTTGTATGCTTTCCAGCAGGATAATGGTAAATGGCTGTCATGTAAAAGCACATGTTATTATCTGCATTGGAGATACCCCAGCCATCAGCAAGATAGCAGTTTTTTCCTGGCACAATGGACAGTATTGCTTTCAAATGTGTGAGATCCAGGGGATTTACTCTATAACTCAGACACATTATTATTACCCAAACACCAGCACTAAGAACATCATCTTTCCACAGAGAGAATGTACAGAAGTAGCCATGCAACTACAGCAAAGTTGGCAAACTATATGCCATTGGCTGGAATATGGAATCAATCAGAAACTGGAATGTTGTCATTAGAGATGAAAGATTTGGTTAAGGAAGATTTAAGTTTGGTGGCAAAAGAATTAGTGACAGAAAGATAGTATCCAGAGTGGGGAGAAGAGTAGACTTTAATGGGGATAAGTTTTTTGTTGACAGATTTGCATGAGGTAGAAGAAAGATAAGTGAGGGTGTAAGAAGA
>MCFE01000420.1:0-78151 GCA_002104905.1 Basidiobolus meristosporus CBS 931.73 | reverse complement strand
CCCTAAGGTTCTAGCAAGAATAATCAGCACATCCAGCTCCAGTACCATTCAGCAAGACACATCAAGAAAACCTTCTACTGAGAATGTGGACTCCAATCTGACTACTGCAGCTCCATTGCCACACAGAAGGACTTACAAGCCCCCAGCAAACCTACCACCAGCTTCTACCTGGACTCTGGTGTACTTGAAGCAAGTTCCCTGGACTCCCATTTCCAACATCAGGAGAGCACTCAAGGCATGCAATATTCAGCTCTCAAGAATTGTCAACCTGGCCTGGAGAAAAGGGAAGATTCTGGAGGTTATCCTAGACCAAAACATTGCTGACCCATTTGTTGCCTTTGTGGAGAAGAACCTTAACTGGCTGAAAACTGACTTCAAGATAGTGCCTGAAGAATCTGAATCCTCTGACTCTCTACTGTTCAACAAGCCTCCAGCCCATGTTGCCATTCTCTCTTTCTTTGCTGCCATCAAGAGACAAGCCCCCTCCTATGATGTGGCATACTTCCTCAAGAACCATGCCATTTCCCTCCTTGCTGACTTAAGTGATGCACCATTTGAGGAGCTCTGGGACTCTGCAGGTCACATTGTCAATGCTGCCTCTGAAGAAGCTACAACCTCTGCCTGACTACCTGAAGTTCTGTTGCTCAACTGCAACAGCATACAGCCATCAAGACCAACTCTAGAGAGACTTCTTTCAAGATTTTCCCTCCTGTGTTTGATTGATGTCCAGCTACCCTCTATACTTTTGACTAATCTATATTGCTTTTCTACTCCTAGAACAAAGAATACCTCCTCTATCTGCTTCATCTCTTCTACCATCAATACTCCTCAGCTCTGTGTTCCTCTTTACTCCCCTTACTGTGCTGCTCTCCAGTTGCCAACTATCAGTCTGGTGCTCTGCTATCTGCCTCCAAGTCTTGCCCTTCAGGAAGTGCAAGTTATATGCCAGAAAGTTCAGCAATACCAGCAATCTATATCAACACCTATTATCTTGCTTGGAGATCTCAACATTCCCCATCCTGAGAACAAGACTACTCTGACTGCAAGAATGAAGCCAAGGTCTACATTCCTACTGAACTTCCTGAGAGAAAGCCATCTGCTAGCACTAGGTGCTCAATCTGAGAAAAGATGTGTTGACTGGATCTGCCCTTCTGCTGCTGCCCTCTACTTTGTGGATGAAGTTAAGCAATTCTCTGGAGCTGAGCTAGGATCCTTGAGAGCCTCTGACCACCCAGCCTGGTCCCTTTCTATGCAACCAGTTGTGAAGAAGAAGCTGCCAAAACTTACTGTGCTCACCCACAAAGCTACTAAGAATCAGAAGAAAGACTTTGGGAACTACTTGAAGCTTGCCAGTTTGCTACTTTCTCTGCCAGATGATCTCAACTATGCCTGGCTCTTTGCGAAGCATCTGATTCTGGTGTCTGCCTCCCTCTCACTGCCATGCAAGACTACTGCTGTTACCTCAAGAAAATGGGAATCCATTGTTTCAGCCCTGCAACAAAGCTACCTGAGTTTCCCTAACCCAAAAACAGAGAAACTCCTCCTGACAGCAATACACCACTCCAAGGCAATTCACCACTCTCTGCATACTCAGCTCTGGGATCATATTATGAGTTCCTTGCCTCTGCAATCTTCCAACTCTATAACAAGAACAGTATCAAGACTCTACAGGGCAATGAGGCCCTCTTCCAGGAAGTTACCTTCAACAGAACAGCTGGCTAACATCTTCTTCTCTACAAAGCAGTACTCAACTCCTGGCTTTCATCCTGACTTCAAGACTCTGCCCATCCCACTGGCACTTGATCAAGGGAGAATCCATAATGTGCTCAAGAGACTTCCCAACTCTACCGCTCCAGGTGTGGACACAATCTCTTATGAGCTTCTGAAGACTAGTACCAAGGCCATGTCTGCACTTCTGCTTCCACTGTTTCAACAATGCTCAGCCCAGCTTTCTACTCCTGAGGAATGGTCCTTTGCAAATGTTCTGCCACTGTACAAGGGTAAAGGAAAGCACCTGGATCCTAGCTCCTACAGGCCAATATCTCTGCTGCCCACCTGCAGAAAGGTGTTTGAGCTTCTGCTTGCTCAGGAGCTCTACTCTGACTCCCTCAAGTTTCATCCTGCACAGTTTGGCTTTGTTCCTGGCCTCTCCTTGGAATATGCAGTCATACTTAGCCAAGATCACTCTCTCCAGTGCAAGTATCCCTCAGTTCTGTTTGATATTACTAAGGCCTTTGATTCAGTTGACAGAAATCTGCTTTGGTCCAAGTTGCAATGCTTCTCCAGTACCTCTCTCACCCTCCTTGTCAGGTCTCTGTTTCTGGATCCACAAGCAAGAATTCTGCACCCAAGTGAGCAATCAGCTGTGTTCTTGGTTCCTAATGGAGTGGTTCAAGGCTCTGTGCTTGGTCCTATACTGTTTGCCATCTTCCTGAATGATTTCCCAAGACTCTCAGCTGACTGCCTGGTTACTCTCTTTGCTGATGACATCAGAATATCCTCCTCCAATGTGCAACAAGACTCCCAGACCATCCACCTGTATCTGCAGAAGAATAATCTCCAGCTTTCCATTGCAAAGACAGTACCTTTGGGCTCTCCCATCAACCTGGAGAACTCCACTCTACCTGCTCAGGTTTCTGCTACATATCTTGGCTTTCCTTTCCTTCCTACTGGACTAGACTCTGGAGCACATCTGAGAAGAGAATTATCCTGGCAAGACAGGCACTCCACAAGCTACTGGCTGTAACTCCTCCTACAACTTCAGCTCCCAGCTGCCTTCTTCTACTCAAGCAGTTTGTCTTCCCTGTCCTGGAATTTGGCTTACCACTTCTCTCTCTTACTTCTAGAGACTGCACTAAGCTTGACAAGTTTGCAGTATGGTGCATTACCTCCTTGGTGCCTCATTTGCCTGAATGCCCCTACAGACATGCTATTCTTGGTGCTTTTGGGTTTATGCCCTATAAGATCAGACTTCTCTACCTTAGAACCAGATTATACCTCAGACTTCACAACTGCAACAACCCACTGATTAAGGCCTGGAAGAGAACACACCACACAACACCTGGCTCCTGCTGGAGAACTATACTTGGAGATCCTGAAGTCAAGAAGTTTGCTCACTATATTCTGCAGTCAGAAAAACCCAAGCTGGCCTACCTGAAGTACTTGACAGACCTTTGGCAGCAATATCTGCAGCAGCACACTCCCTTTATGATGAATATCAATCCTTATCACATTCCCCTCATTAATGTTGTTCACAAGTCATTCTTACCTCTCTTGCTACCTCCCTTCCCACTGAACAGTGTCTTGAGCACTGAAGAACTATCATCACTTCTTATTAACTTACCTACAAATTCCCCTCAGCTACACACTCTTGTATCAAAGCTACAACAGTAGCGCTGGCTTCTTTGTTTCAACTGAAGTAAAGATTTCACCTGTTGGTGACTGTCTCCCCCCCTAACCCTAAGTGTGTGTGCTCATTGGGAGATGGCTTGATCAACCATCGGCAAAGTAAAGGCTCTGATTGGCTGAAATCCTTGAAATGCTAATTGGCCAGATTTGCCTAGCAAATTTGGCCAGTGATCGCCCAGAAATTCCTCTCAGTTCCCCCAGTCAACTGGCCATTCCGGCCACAATTCAGCTACCGCAAACCAGTATAACTTAGCTCAGATATATTCAGATTCTCACTTCTCAGGCCTGGCTTTCCAGGAAACCTCTCTCAGACCTAGCTAACTAGGAAATATAGTACCACTCAGCTTCTCAACTCTCAGACCTGGCTTACCAGGAAGATATCTCTCAGACCTAGCTTTCTAGGAATAACTTCAGATTAACTTGGCTTCTTTAGATACTTGTCATAAGTAAATAAAGATTTCACCACTTGGTGACTTTCCTCCCCCCCTAACCCTTCCATACCCATGGTTGTGGGTTCAAATCCTGGATCCAGCAAAATTTGATTAATAAATTGATGTGTGCTCATTGGGAGATGGCTTAATCAGCCATCGGGCAAAGTAAAGGCTCTGATTGGCTGAAATCCTTGAAATGCTACTTGGCCAGATTTGCCTAGTAAATTTAGCCAGTGATTGCCCAGAAATTCATCTCAGTTCCCCCAGTCTACTGGCCATTCCGGCCACAATTCAGCTACCGCAAACCAGTATAACTTAGCTCAGATATATTCAGATTCTCACTTCTCAGGCCTGGCTTTCCAGGAAACCTCTCTCAGACCTAGCTAACTAGGAAATATAGTACCACTCAGCTTCTCAACTCTCAGACCTGGCTTACCAGGAAGATATCTCTCAGACCTAGCTTTCTAGGAATTACTTCAGATTAACTTGGCTTCTTTAGATACTTGTCATAAGTAAATAAAGATTTCACCACTTGGTGACTTTCCTCCCCCCTAACCCAACCAAGAACACTTAGCCTTGTGGTTATCCCTAACCCTTCCATACCCATGGTTGTGGGTTCAAATCCTGGATCCAGCAAAAATTTGATTAATAAATTGATGTGTGCTCATTGGGAGATGGCTTGATCAACCATTGGGCAAAGTAAAGGCTCTGATTGGCTGAAATCCTTGAAATGCTAATTGGCCAGATTTGCCTAGTAAATTTGGCCAGTGATTGCCCAGAAATTCATTTCAGTTCCCCCAGTCTACTGGCCATTCCGGCCACAATTCAGCTACCGCAAACCAGTATAACTTAGCTCAGATATATTCAGATTCTCACTTCTCAGGCCTGGCTTTCCAGGAAACCTCTCTCAGACCTAGCTAACTAGGAATTATAATACCACTCAGCTTTTCAACTCTCAGACCTAGCTTTCTAGGAATAACTTCAGATTAACTTGGCTTCTTTAGATACTTGTCATAAGTAAATAAAGATTTCACCACTTGGTAACTTTCCTCCCCCTAACCCTAACCCTAAGTCATGACTCTCTGAAACTTTCTGGTAAGTGTCTTTAGGCCAAAGGGAGCTCCCTGAAACATCCATTGCATATTATTCCAAGTAAAGGCAGTCTTATGCTGATGATCAGGATGGATCTGGAATTGGTGATATGCATCCTTCAAGTCCAACTTGGAGAATACTTTTGCTCCTGATAGTGCGGAAAAGATATCTTGGATTCTTGGAATTGGAAACTTGTCATCTTGGAGAAGCTTGTTCAGAGGTCTGGGGTCCATACAGGGTCTCTTCAGGGTTAGATTTCCATCAGCATCTTTCTTTGGTGCAAGCGTCAAAGGGCTGTTAAATGTTGTGTTGACAGGGGCTTGAGTGATAATTCCATTGTCAGCCCATTTTTGGACTATCTCATCAACTAAGTGTTGACATGAATGCGGAATTGGGTATTGCCTCCTCCATGTTGACTCACCAGGTGGGGTCTCTAGTGTAACAATGGATTCTGGGATGGTGCAGAAGCTGTTCCTTGGAATGGCCTGAATTCTCTCTATGGCTGGCTGAATATCCAATTTGACTGATTGAGAATATTCTTGAAAAGTTGGGGTTAACTCTTCTTCTTCCAGTTGGGATGAGATAAAATCTGGGATTTGATCCATTATGAGCGGCTGAGATTTAGTGATTTCTGGATAGGAAACTGGTAGTCCACCTATGTGAAAGCCAAGTTTAGTGAAGGTGTCCAGACCAATGACTACCTGAGGTCAATCTGGTATGTCAATCACTTCCATCTGATGGATTATGGTTACTGAGCCACAATGTATGTTGATTGGGTTGGTAATGCCAATTCTTGGGGCTGAGAGATCCTTAGCTGCAAGAATGATTTTTCCTGGTTGTTTTTCTATCTCCAAATTGAGTTCTCTGACTACTTTGGGTGATACAATAGAGTTGGATGATCCAGTATCCAGTAGTGCTACGTATGATTGGCCATTGTGGGTGAGTGGCACTTCTATGGCTTTGTGCTGTGTGATTGGTTGCTTCTTTTCTTGAACAGTTGCAATTTTTGCCGGAAACTCAAAGAGGTTGTGATAATCTTGAACTGTAAGTTCTTCATATGCTTCTTCATACCCCATTGTATCATTGGCTGAATGATCATCAAGGATCTGGGTAATTTTGGCTGATGGTGTGGAGTTCTTCTCAGGACAGGCAGGTGATCTATGTCCCATATTTCCACATTTAAAGCACTTGTCATCAGCATATGGATTATCAGTTTGGTATTTTGCTGCTTTTCTGAGGTGTTTCCTGACTTGTTTGACTGCTTGGTGATGCCTTTGCATTCACTGGTAGAATGATAGCATTTTCCATGAAGCTCACAGTGCTTGGTAGCGGTTGACTGCTTCTTGGTCACATGACTGGTCTCTTTTCCGGCTGTTGTGGGATCTTGGGTTGAGTTGCCTGAAGTCTGGCTAACAGCTGCAGTCAAGGTGATTGCCAGTGTACATATCTCTGAGATGTGGTCATAGGTACGTGCAGGGTTGCATGCTTTGACAATAGCAATATTGCTCTGTAGCTGGTGTGAAAAGTTTGAAAGAAAATGAGCAGTAAGCAATGGATTATCATCACTAACTCCAGCTAATCTCATTTGTCTTTGGAATCTATCACAGAAGTGTTGCACAGATTCACCTTTTTGCATTTTAGTTTTCCATAAGTCGCAGTTCAGATGTGCTTTCTTGAGAGGATCTTCAAAATGGCTGCAAAAGAGGTTTTGGGCAATCTTCCACGTACTATTGGAAGGAATGTTCACTTCAACCCAGTCAGCATCTTGCATTGTGAGACAGAGAGACAGAAGTCTAGCCCAGTTGGTGTCAGGGTCTAGCTGGTGTGCAGGTAAGACGTGACTAAACTTGTAAAGAAACTCAGTTGGATTCTTGATGGCATTGGTGCCTTCAGCATAAACAGGCAAGGATCTTGGGACAACCACTGGGGCAGGTCTAGAAGGAGATGTAGATCTGGAGGATTCAAAGGCATGACTTCTTGGTGGCTGATGCAGAGCAAGGCTTGGCAGATTTTCAATGCTGTCAATTACTATGGCAATATTCTCCAGTGCTTCCTTAATTATTCCAATTTCATCTTGGTAACCGGATATAACTTCAAGAAGTTCATCTCTACGGTGATTATCAGATCTTGTTTTGGCAAGCTTTGAGTGCTCAAGCATCATGGTGTTTCTTTCAAGCATGATGTTTTCAAGCTGTTCAGTAAGTTCTTCCTGATTTCTTCTGGCTTCTTCCAACATGGAAAGGTTTGGATTGCTTGCTGCTGAGGACATCTTCTAATCAGCTGAATGTAATGGAATTCAACAAAAAAAATGTTGTATCCAAGAGAAAGTGTAATAAAAGCTCTTGAGTGGTTTAACTGAACCAAAGGGACAATTAAGTGCAGAATCTTAGAATTGTCAGAGAGTGGCAGAAATATTAGCAGAAAGATTCTGATCTAATATTGGACTTGGATATAGCTGGGTTGGCTATAAAGACAATGATATTTGTTTGCTAGGCAGGCTAGGCTTAGGTGTTCTTTGGAGTGCTAGATATACTAGGCTTGGATAGAAACTAGAACGGAATTGTTGGATTCTTATTTTTGCTGAGACAGAATCTTAATTTTGTTGAGACACACACTAAACCAAAAGGTTCAGTAAACTTTATTTATACTTTTCTGATCAAGTTGAATTAGTAAGTGCCAAGGGACTGGATTGATTGAAATCAATTTGGGTGTTCATAGGTGCATAAGATAAATGAAAATTACATCATCAATCAACTGATGTCTTGGCAACTGCACAGTGGTTGGATAGATCTCAGATGACTAATCACCTGGGAAGGCTTGGCAGATAGGTTGATAACGTAATGACCATTTAAAATAGATCAGGTGTGATAGCTAAAAATAGATTCTGAGGTGGGAAAAAATAAACTGTAATGGGATTTGTTATGTTTGGGTTAGGGAAAAGCAGTTAGGGTACTAGATTTTCAAACAGAGTAAAATTGGCTAAGTTTTAAATGTTGATGCACAACACTCAGTTCCTAATGGGGTGGTTCAAGGCTCTGTGCTTGGTCCTATACTGTTTGCCATCTTCCTGAATGATCTTCCAAGACTCTCAGCTGACTGCCTGGTTACTCTCTTTGCTGATGACATCAGAATATCCTCCTCCAATGTGCAACAAGACTCCCAGATCATCCACAAGTATCTGCAGAAGAATAATCTCCAGCTTTCCATTGCAAAGACAGTACCTTTGGGCTCTCCCATCAACTTGGAGAACTCCACTCTACCTGCTCAGGTTTCTGCTACATATCTTGGCTTTCCTTTCCTTCCTACTGGACTAGACTCTGGAGCACACCTGAAGAAGAGAATTATCCTAGCAAGACAGGCACTCCACAAGCTACTGGCTGTTACTCCTCCTACAACTTCAGCTCCCAGCTGCCTCCTTCTACTCAAGCAGTTTGTCTTCCCTGTCCTGGAATTTGGCTTACCACTTCTCTCTCTTATTTCTAGAGACTGCACTAAGCTTGACAAGTTTGCAGTAAGGTGCATTACCTCCTTGGTGCCTCATTTGCCTGAATGCCCCTACAGACATGCTATTCTTGGTGCTTTTGGGTTTATGCCCTACAAGATCAGACTTCTCTACTCTTAGAACCAGATTATATCTCAGACTTCACAACTGTAAAACCCACTGATTAAGGCCTGGAAGAGAACACACCACACTACACCTGACTCCTGCTGGAGAACTATACTTGGAGATCTGGAAGTCAAGAAGTTTGCTCACTATATTCTGCAGTCAGAAAAACCCAAGCTGGCCTACCTGAAGTACTTGACAGACCTTTGGCAGCAATATCTGCAGCAGCACACTCCCTTTATGATGAATATCAATCCTTATCACATTCCCCTCATTAATGTTGTTCACAAGTCATTCTTACCTCTCTTGCTCCCCCCTTCCCACTGAACAGTGTCTTGAGCACTAAAGAGCTATCATCACTTCTTATGAACTTACCTACAAATTCCCCTCAGCTACACACTCTTGTATCAAAGCTACAACAGTAGCGCTGGCTTCTTTGTTTCAACTGAAATAAAGATTTCACCTGTTGGTGACTGTCTCCCCCCCTGCCATCTGAAAGCCCTGACTTTTCTTATCAGTCTATGGTTGGCTGTCTGATGTGTGTCATGCTTGGAACATGTCCAGATATCTCATATTGAGTGGTGGTTTTCAGCCAGCAAAATCAGAACTGCAGATCTGATCATGTTGCAGCAGTTAAGCGGATTTTTAGATATCTGAAAGGAACTGCTGATATCTGCTTAAGAAACACTCATAAAGATTAGAACAGGATATTGATGGATACTCTGATGCTGATTAAGGACAAAATTTGGAAGACAGAAGATCCACCACAGGATACACCTTTCTTTACTGCAAAGAAGCAATTTCATTGAGTTCAACAAAGTAACCAACTATAGCACTTTCTACCACAGAGGTAGAGTATATGGCAGCCTGTGAAGCTACAAACAAAGCAATGTGGCTGAGGAAGCTTTTTAAAGATTTAGACTTATGACAAAAAACACCTATTAATTTATTTTAAGATAATCAAGGATGTACACAATGAGGTAGAAATCCAACTTTTAATGCTAGAACTAAGCACATAGATATTAGACATCATTTCATATGTGAGCTATAGAGAATAACTTAGTTAACTTAGCCTACTGTTCTACAGTTGAAATGATTGCAGACATATTTACCATACCATTAGCTAGAGACAAGTTTGAATATCTTAGGTCAAAATAAGGGCTAGTCAGTATGAGCACTGAGTTGAGTTGAAGTGTTGTATGAGTTTGTAATTCCGCCTAAATATTCACCTAACTTAGTCACTTAGATCATTACCTTCAAATCTCAGAGAATACTGACCAAAATCCTTATTGGGATTTACTTAAAATATTTACCTAGAACATGAAAATTAGATAAGTTGTTCAAACAGCCCCAAACTTTACACACATGTTCTTGGGACCTTCCTAAACCCATTCTACGTATTTCATATGCCAAGACCATGTAAAAGTATAAATACTATTTTTACATTCAATAAATCATTAAGTGAAAACCACATAATCTACTTGTCCTCCCAATCACTTCCAATATCTCCAAGACTCTTACAACATATCTCATACTCTAATTACCCAGCACTTGCAAATGTCAAATGTACCTCCACTTTAAGGAGTGGCTATCTCATCACCAAACCTGATACTTACTTTCCTCCAATCCATGCTTGTCTGACATATGAGCAATTGTTGATAAGCCACTACTTTCTCTAGTTATCTCTCCTGTGCCACTTAACTTTATTTAAACTCCTGCTTAACTTGGTGAGCTTTATTATACACTTTCACAAATTGACACTTCTCTATATTCACTTGTAAAAATGCTACCCATGTAGTAATTGACTTCTTTATTCCGAGTTATTGGAATAAAGATATCACTCATGGGTGATTGTGACCCGCTGACCCTAATTTCTATCCTGCTGCTAATTTTCCCAAGCAGATTTCCATATATTGCAGAGGTTTTTTATCATTAATATGGTAATCCAAATAGTTTTCACGATCTCTCAAAGCCTGGTTGGTCAGGGAGACTGCCTAGAAAACTTGGCGTTACATAATAATGTCTGGTGTGTATGTATAGTAGCGAGTGACAAATATCAAGCAATAGGAAGAATGTTCAAGTATACTCTACATCACGGGGGTATCAGATGGTTTCTATTTTCCATCTAAGTCCCCCAGGAGCGAATGAGCATCGGCATGATAAGCCCATGGCGTTACTCAAACTGATTGGTGTTATTCATCCGGAATATTGCAGCAAGATGAAGTCAACCATTCTCTTGGTATCCACGGCAAGTATCGTAATCCACATTCACGCCAACTCTGAGGCCATTCAGAAATTCCATTTGATGGCCATAAGGATGGGAACATTTGGAGTCGGGGATTCTTATTGGCGCCTAATAATTACAAACTTGCATAGCCCACGTGTGCTGGAGCATCTGATCTACGAGCGGCGAATTGGCCAATGGGCTATTTATATTTGACATCGGCACCTGGTTATCGGCCCTGGCCACACATATGAGCTGTCTCCGCACAATCTGGGTTGCTAAATTGTGGTATCACTCCTCGTACATATCTAAGCATTTGATTCGTTTCCTGAAGAGAAGGGCGTGTGACTTAAACACATGTCTCTTTATGGAATGTATTTATTGATCTGCACTTACCAATCAATATTAATAGTTACATGGATGTGGGTTGGCAAAATTGGTACAATTATAACAAGATCCTCAATAGTATCAATATATTACACTACTCCTTTTCCTGTAGTGAAATGAACACTTCTTCCAGAGTGGTAGTAGCAAGGCCAAAGCCGATGACCCCAAACGCCTCCTTCTGGCATAGTTCTTCAATTTTGTCGAAGAGCTGTGGGTATTTTTCCTGATCGCTGGCTTGGCTTGGTAGCTGGTAGGTAATCATATGTGGTGAGTTGCCCAACACGGTAGCCATAGGCAAGTATGACTTGATGATCTGGGTCAAGCCAGGCTCATCAAATTGGTTAGGGCTGGTGGCAGAATCGCCTCGATCTTTCTTGGTTAGGTTTAGATGGTAGCCAACTCCAAAGCGGTTCTTTAGGAATAACGAGGTGCCAAGCGCTTGAAGTTTTCCTTTTGACATGATTGCTATACGGTCACCCAATGCATCGGCTTCCTCCATGCTGTGAGATGTCAAGATAACGACCCTTCCTTCCTTGCTGTCCTGTATCAATTGCCAGATTTGATTTCGAGAATACACATCCATTCCTGTGGTTGGCTCATCGAGTAGTATGATACATGGATTCCCCAGAAGTGCAATGGCAAGACTAATCTTCCGCTTCATACCCCCGCTATAAGAGCCAACCTTCTCCCTGCACTTGTCTGATAGTGATACATCTACCATCATGTTCTCGATGTATTCCTTCTGCAAGCTCTCCTGATCACCGGGAACGATCGTCCCATCTTCATTGATCTTCCCCAGAATACGAACGCCGCGTATCTCGGCAAATAGCTCCATGTGTTCGATTCCCGAGAACGAGTCGATTAATGTGTCAAATTGTGGGCAAACACCTAACATTTGTTGCAACCCTGCCATTACGTGAATGTTAGAACTTCTGTTTTTAACAGACGGTAGCTTCTGTCCAAAAATGTTGATTGTTCCATCGTCAGGCAACATCAAACCCGAGAGCATTGAGATGGTTGTTGTTTTTCCTGCTCCGTTATGGCCCAGGAAGGCCAATATTTGTCCGCGATTTAGATCAAGATTCAGTCCGTCAACCGCTTTAACGACATGGGATTTTCCAAAACGCTGCTTGATACGATTGATGATGGGTCCGAGGAGAAATCCTGATTTTCCGCTTTTGTCGAAAGCCTTCTTCAGATCCGTTATCAAAATGGCCCCTCGATCTTCTGGACCAATAAAGCTGACATCCTGTATCTCAAACATATGTTTCTCATCCTCAGAAGCCTTGCTCAGAACCAACTGCTCGCTGCTGATAGATAACTCATTCTGACCGACCAGAGGATGGACTGACTTGTTTACCTTCCAATAACTTGAACAGAATGGGAAGTTCCACGGCATTGCAAGCCCTTCCTCGCCCGGATTTAAATGATCAGCATACCATGCCAAGAACAGGTACAGGACAGCATCAACGAAGAGCATGGCAAATGTAACACTCAAGGAAGTTCCAAATGGTGGATGATTCATTTGTTCAATCGTGGAGTAGTTGTAGGTCAAGCTGATGATCTGGCCAAAGGCGACCGGAGCTATGAGCATCATCAAGACACTCCCAGCATAAGAGATGTCTGACCTCCATAGCGTTTGGTATAAAATGGCAAGTGCTATCGAGACGATCGTTATGATGAGTCCCGCAAACGGAGCAGTCTTGGTGCTGTTGAAGCGAATTGAGAATATTGTGCAGAGAGCGATGGCCGCGCATGCATAGAAGATAAAGCTTCCTATGATGTAGCCAAGACCTGCTATGGGCATCGTGCCAGTGGTATAGAGAATGATTAATACGATGACGATTGGTACTAGGGTAAACGCCAAGAGGTATGCCCAGACAGCCGCTAAATACACCGTGTGACTGAGACCCATCATGAGCATATTACTTTTGATCTTGATCTTCCTGTCATGGTTAATGATAGACAAATAGTAGATCAAAAGTGGCTGAAAGGTGAAAATCAAAAAGACCATGCCCATGATGGGCAAAACATATTTGACAAACGTATTGTCCGCTAGTGTAGTGTACGACACGAAGTCTCTTCCAATCCCCGTCTCAATCTTCTTGCCAAAAGTAGCGCCTTTGGCCGGAAGGGGAGATGAAAGAAGCGTCAGCCCATTGGCCTCTCGCCTGACGTTAGCAATTGCTCTCTCTATGTATGCTTGAATTGTTAAAGACTTTGTGGCAACATAATCTTGGTTGCTGACTAATGTGTGATTCGTGTGGATTTGGTACGATGTAGACTAAGCACGGGAGTAATGTTAGTGTCTGCTCGTATGAATGACCATGGAGTGACTTACACTTAGTACGTCGCTATTATTGAACGTAACCCCCACCACCAAACTGGCCGGGTCCGCATTAAAATGATCAGCAAGGTCCTGGAAACTGGCGAATTTTCTCATGGATACCACGTTGGGTTCCGAATAGTCGAAAAGCATGCGCATGTGCATTAGAGTACTGTCGATGGGTCCGTTGGTGATGTATCCCATGTGAACGCAATTTGGCTGAATAGCCGAGCATGTTCCATCAGTCAGGGCGGGCAAGGGCTTGATGTCGATGGCTTGAATCAAAAGAGAAATGAGTAAACGAAGTGTCACTAACACGTATCTTTGCTCGCGTACCAGCAGGAATGGAGACCGTTTTAACGATGACAAGAATGGCGACCATATATATTGGCTATAAAAGGGCTGGAATTGAGAACGGGCCTCTGGGTAGAGCACGGCGTACAACAAACAAATCAATTACCGAAAGAAACCCATTGTACAAGGAAACCCGGTCGCGAACACCCTGTAGAAATTGTTTTCTGATCAAAGCCTTGAACTGCCTCCATTTCGAAGGCTCGCAGACAGCCTTAAACTTGGAGTTTGAACTCCGTAGCTTCTCTTCAGGTCTGTTCATTGTATCACGCTTGAGCACTGATAGTAGATGGGTAGAGATCTGTGGAGTACCATTGTGCATAGGGCTAGTATTTAAATTAACGGGCGACTGCCTGGATTGGCCAATGGCTGGGGCCGATTGGCTTGTTGGGCATAGAGAGAAGGGATTGGTCGGTTTCATCCCAGTGATCATGTTGGCACGAATTGGTGGATCTGGGTGAACCTTATTGTGCTCACGGTGCAAGGAGCTCATCAATCAGGGTGAATTCCAGAAACAGGAGAGGATTGGGCTTGAAATTAGAATTAATGTTGTTTGGCTTCAGAGCCCCCAAGCGGTTTCCTGTTTGGTCATGTCAATAGCTTTATCTGCTTGGCAATACTTGGTGCTCTATTATTCAAGACAAATTAGGAATTCCGAGATGTACATCTTCTTTCCATATTTGCAGCCTGAAATCTACAGATGGAACGCAAACCATAATCTAAACCAATATGGAATTCCATTGCATCCACCATTGCCGCCACGCCAAGAAGCCTGATTCCCGATTACATTGATGTTGAGATCCCTCTATCACTTGCTACCTGAAGCCGAACACCTCGCGTGGACACTGCCAAGAGGCAGTTTCCAAATCGGGTGTTCGGCTAAAGTTTCAAGGTAATTGGAAATTTGGGCATACATCTGCTGTTCACTGTTCTCAAAATGATCCTCAGTGCTCTGAATCCTGGATGAGGTCACATTAGCTCACAAATCACAAACACGGTTGGCTGAAGAGATGGCTGGATCCGATCAGTGCTGATCCATGGAGCATCTGGGCCATCTGGGATCGTACCAGTGGATATAAAGGCCGCTTAGAACCTTATTTTCAGACAATCCGTTCAGATCGTAAATCTTCATCTTGGAGACAATGGCTACTTTAAAACAACGGCCAGTGGATTTCACGACACAGCTAAGGATCAACCTCAGCCTCAATCTGAAGAATGTCGTACGGAAATTCTCTACTGTGCTTAGCGGTAAGGCCGCCCGTCCCTCTCTAAGCCCATTTGCCCGAGACTAACCCATCATCCTGAACAGCTGTCGTGATTCCTACGATATGCGTAATTCTTGCGGTGGTAATAGTAAGTTAGCTCTTGTCAATTCTGTTCAATAAGGCCTGGATTAACGTCTGGATAGTCGAAGCTTGTGTCCCAAAACTCTAACAGAATCCCGGTTGGGTCTGTTTCAAGGTATGGAACCCTCTATTCATGTCCTTCGTGTTCAACCACTCATAACTCCACCTTCAACAAAGTTGGACTATGACCCCGCCCAACCTTCCACAATACGTAGGTGCTCCGAACCCCGGCATTGTCATTGACCAAGGGATACCAGATGATGTTTGGAGCCAAGGCTTGCAGCCGAATTTTACTGCAGTCCAGCCCAACACCACTCAAGCACCTCCGCTTACTTTCAACAGATACGAGTCGATAAAACAACTTATCCAAACGCGTGATAAACTGGACAAGGATGCCTACAACCTTGGCATTTCCGATTCCAATCAGGTTTCCGAAATTGGGTTTGAGCTGAATCAAGTGAATAATGGAGCAAGCCAATTCTCGTTTGGCTACACACTGTTCTACCAGAGCAACCAATTCGCCCAAAGGTCTATTCCGTACCTTTTCTCCAATATGGAAGCAGCAGCGCAAAGTGCCTACAATAGGCCCCCGGGCAACATCCTTATGAATACTGTCACGTTTAAAACCCTGCCGTCTACGGCTTTGGAGAATACGGATTCAGGACCTGAGATCATTCCCATCGTTGTCACTTACGGTAATCCCTTTGTTGCAGCTGTGCTTAGGCCCTATTCTAAACATTGACCTCTCCAATTAGCCATGTCGTTCATCTTGCTCTTTTATGTTACTACCATGGTACGCGACCGGGAGGAAGGACAGAAGCAACTTCTGATTCTTGCGGGGCTAGACTCTCGTGCATACTACCTGGCAGCCTTCATCCGGGACTACATCATTTTCCTTATCCCCTGCGCCGTATTCTTAATCGTATTGAAGGCTGAAGGAACGCCCATGTTCGTGGACTCGAGCCCAGCGGGATATATATTGCTACTGATTCTCTCCGGACCGCCCTATATTTTAATGGCCTACCTTCTTTCCTTCATTTTCACTAGAAGCAGAGCTGTTGGGCTCGTGATGGGATTCATCATGCTTATACTGGTGTTTGTCCCGTACGCGATCATTCGCTTTGGATGCAACAACCATATCAGCATCACTGCCGCAGCAATCCTGAGCTTCTTTATACCCGTGATCGCGCTACAGCGGGGTCTAGCAGTAAGTGGTGGTATGCTAATCGAGTGATTTGGAATAGTTCTGACGATATCGCATTTCCAGGAACTGGCTCTGGCTTGGACAATAGGCTACCCATACTCTGCCTCAATGGTGTTCAGCTTCCACTTCCCAATATTGCCAATTTTCCTCGCATTGATCGCCAGTACGGTCCTGTACGGGTCTCTCGTGCTGTCAGTCGAGATTTTGATGAATGCCAACCAAACCCCGATGAAGCTGATTCGCTCCCTCTTCGAAAAGAAAACCCCTGGGGGACCTGCCAATACCGGCGACCGCATGGAAACAAGGGTCGAAATGCAGAATGTTAACGTCGACGAGGAAGTCAGCAATGAGAAACAACGGATCCTCGGTTCTCAGCAAAGCATAGATACGATGCACGTTTGCGGCTTGTCTAAAGAATTCCCACTCCAGTACTCAAACCGCCGTAGGGTGATCATTGACGAGTTGTGGCTGACCTTGAGACGAAATGAGTGTCTGGGGTATCTGGGTCCCAATGGGGCGGGCAAAACAACCACTATCAAAATGCTTGTTGGAGCGTTAACTCCGTCCTCCGGAAACGCCTACATCGAGGGTCACTCGATCTCCCCCTATTCGCGCGAGCTGCAGCGCATCGTAGGCGTTTGCCAGCAATTCGATGTGCTTTTCCCCGATTTGACTGGCCGTGAGCATCTCCAATTGTTTGCCCGGCTTCGTGGCGTGGAGAATGTGCAAGTGGCGGTAGACGAGATCGTGGAACAGATGCAGCTTCGGAATGTTGCCGACCAAAAAGCAAAAGGATATAGCGGCGGAAACAAGAGAAGACTAAGTATAGGCATGGCAGCCATTGGACATCCGAAGATCCTGTTCTTGGACGAACCTACCACCGGCGTCGACGTCCATGTCAGACAGTCGATATGGAAAGCCATAAGAAACCTCAAGAAGAACACCAGCATTGTTCTAACAGTAAGTGATTTTTCTAGCGCATTTCGCCTGACATGGTGCTAACATTCTAATGCAGACACACAGCATGGAGGAAGCGGATGCACTTTGTGATCGCATCGGCATCACTGTGAACAGCCGACTAGCAGCACTTGGCACCGCGCAGAGACTCAAAAACGTGTACGGAAAAGGCTACAAGATCAACCTGAAGACCAAAACAATGAGCACTGTAGATCAGGTTATTCATGCGATTTTCCGTCAGTTCGACACAGGCCACTCCCAGGTTAGACTGCTTCGCAAACTAGGATGCAACCTGGAATTGGAGGTGGAAGGCAGCACGCTTGGAAAGCTCTTCGGGTATCTGCAGGAGATCAAGGAGCCATATGAGATCGTGGACTACGCTGTAGCGCAGACCACGTTAGCCCAAGTTTTTGTTGAATTTGCCAAACAGCAAGGAATGGAGAATTAAGAACTAGCAAACCCCAATTAAATTGTTTAGCCTTTTGGGCCATAAAACGGCACCACTTTAATCCTCGCCCCCAGCGAACCTGCATTGTAATGTTTTGATATTTTGTTTGATGTCCATCATGTAGTAATAAACGAACCAATAATCCGCCCGAAATCAATACACGCCTCCTGTGAAGCCCATGCATGGCTGAATGAATGAGGGACCACTGAAGCCCTGCAAGCCTTCACAGCTCAAGACCAAGCGGCCCCGTACCGCGAAACAACAGGCAGAAAGAAATCCCGTCTATTTTCGAAAGTGACTGAATCAGTCACCTATGGTATTCGACACAATCGCATGCGAGTATCAGTTATGCTCATTTACCGGCTGCGAGCGGATATGGTCCGAGCAGGAAGCGGTCATCTGTAGAACCAGATCCCTCGCAGATTGATTGATTGATTGCTGCTGATAACACCTCCATCCGATGTCCAAGACATGTCACCGCCTGGTCCAGCACAATCAGCAACAGCAACTGTCAAAGTTGGCTTCTGAGTAGAGTTTCCTAATTTAGACGTTCATTGGCTCACGGAGAGTACACTAGAATGGCAGGAGCAATCATAAAAGACTCATCGCCCCTGGAACTCCAGGTTATTAATGATCTATAATTAGTTCGATACGCGAATAAGACATTCCTCAAACATGATGTCGAGGTAAAAGCGAGGGCACGGATGTAACCAGGGTGCTTCAGGGTGAGATGGGTTACATTACGCCCTCAACCAGTCGAAATACTGGAATCCACTGGATGTTCCACTCACACAACACGGTGCGGCCAACATTACTGGAATTTGTTGACCGAAGAGCATGTATTCCTTGGGTGACCTCAAGTTCAGCGAAGATGGAGTCAGGAGAAGAACCAGTGGTCTCGAAAGCTTGATTATGCCTGCTATCCTGCTGAAAACAAGCTTTGTGGGCATAGCACCATTCGACAAATATCGAGACTTATCCAATGTAACTCAATGCTCAACGTTATAGTCGGCCAATGTAGCTTGTACCATCAATCATGTGCTGAGCATCGTTTAGGCAGTGTTCGGGGTGGTATAGGGTAATACTTTAATCTTCCGCAGCCACTATCCTCTTTTGGTATGAGGCGTAACTGGACTAATAAGCCCAAATGATCAGTGAAGTGCACCCCCAATGCCAAACAGCAATCCAACCCCATGCGCAATTACGATTAAAAGGGGCAGAGAAACGAGTAGAGGTGCCCATATATGCCATGCTCGTTGAATAGGATTAAAATGGCATTTGCGTCGGTCACTTCTGGGCGGACCAGGTGTACACTTACGTGTAAGCCTTGAATGAGCAATCGAACGGCTTCAGGTTACTCCTACGTGGGGTCACGCTTGATTAGCGACAGAGAAAGCAAAGACTATATTTTACTTGATTGCATATGAACTGAAAGGCAGGTAGCGCGCATTTGATGGGTAGTGCATTCTTATCCTATAATAAAATATTGTAGGAGCGGTTTCAAATATTTAATTTAGCATTAAGTATTCATGCATTGCGATTTTACGCCTGCTCATTCTCTTGGGAGTTCATTTAGCACAGTCGTTCCAAGTTATGGCATCCTTTGAGCAATAGAAAATTTCTATAATGTCACTGCTCATGTATTTTGAATACTGATTATGCACATTAAATACCACTCTTTACATATTCTTGTATTGCCCCACAAATGTACCATACCAATATGAAAATGACCAAGATTACATTCTGATTGAAAGTATCCACAGAACCATCCTGTTTAACTCGTATACCTATACCTATACAATGTAGCGCACAATAGTATCGTGGAATTTCCCGTTGTGTGGACTGAAGCCATGATTCTGATAGCTCTAAGCCATTAGTCATCACTTGGCTATTACACCTGTATACCATATCCTAAAGTTATTTTTGGATGAAAATATACACATGATACATATTTAAACCTTAAATTTTGATTGATATTTGCAGTTATTTCTGCCAGCTCAAAGAGGTCCCACAAGACTATGTTTTTTGAAAATGATGGCTGAGTCCATACCCACGCATAATATTGTGAAGATTCGTAATTCCACCTAAATATCCACCTAACTTAGTCACTTAGATCATTACCTTCATATCCTAATGAATACTGACCAAAATCCCTGTCGGGATTTACTTAAAATATTTACCCAGAACATGAAAATGAGATAAGTTGTCCAAACAGCCCCAAACTTTGCACACATGTTCTTGGGACCTTTCTAAACTTATTCTACGTGTTTGTTATGTCAAGACTGTGTAAAAGTATAAATACTACTTTTACATTCAATAAATCATTAAGTGAAAACCACATAATCTACTTGTTCTCCCAAGCACTTCCAATATCTCCAAGACTCTTACAGCACATAGTACCGCTTATTTCTTATATAGGCTTCTGCAAAGTAGAAAGCATAGTACTATATCAAGCTATATGCCATAAAAAATAATGAAAACTAGCAGTAGACAGAATATAATATTGACTAAAAATATGTAGAATATGCTTAAGAAGGCACTAGGGGAATATACCCATTGTTTGAAGACTCATATATAGCCTTGAAGATTTTTAGGTTGTTGATAACTGGCATTTTAGTGAAAGTATTCTTGGTAGATTTTGTCAAAGAGTTTGGTCAGTGAATAAAAGCGTTCGTAAGATAGAATCAAGTGTAAATACATAAATATCATCGGGATTACCAGCTGGAGCCAACGGAGAGTGCAATTGGTCTGATGAGTTTGACTGGCCAGCTTGACTTGTAAACTGGTATCGTGGTACATGGCAATCCCTCAGTGATAGAGTACTAAGAATTGTTGCTTACTAAGTAGATTGGGGGATAAGAGATTTGTTACGCTGAATGCAATAGGGGTTGTTGGGGTTGGTAATCTCAGCTCATAAGGTCCACTATTTCCTGCCCAAATTCTCTGTTGGAACCAAGAATACCATCACCAGAATGACAAGTACACTGAGCATGGAAATCTGGTAGGTTGTACAAAAAAACTCTAAACATTGTTCATATGCTCATGAGACCTTCCTAAAGATATTATGTGCTTGCCAAGATCTTGTAAAAGTATAAATACCACTTTGCATTTAATGAATCATCATGCAAGAACTACACAATCAATTAGACAGGAAAATACATAATTCTGGAAACATTGTAGCTCAGAAGCGCATGCACAATAATCACCACAAACCCATAGTGAAAAGGTACGAACAAAGTCAAAAGAATCGAAGTAAAAGCCAGCTTCGTACTAGGGAAATGGCTTTACTTGACTATTATGGAATATTACTCTACTGGTATAACCACCAAAAAATGATTTATGCTAATGGCGGAAAACAGCTTGGGAAAATGGTCAGAACTCAGCTATGCAAAAGCGACCCTTCCTCAATACTCTGTATAGAGACACCCTGAGGGTTTCCTTAGCTTGCTGCTAATAATTTTATGGCGTTTGACGCAATTGAAGTTACTCATTAAACTCGATACGCCAACAAATGAGTAGAATACAGATGTGCTGCAGAATATTGAGGAGTATTGGGGTGATTTAGATTACAAATATTGCCCAATATTGATGAACTAAATCTCAAGACGATATTTCATATTCTTACCAGTAGCGAGGTAGACGTACAATTTAATAGATGCTTGACAAAATAACTGTAATGTTGGGTTATTTGTGGTCCATTTTCCCTGACAAAACGCGTGTGTTGCTCATAGAACAATAGAAGATATTTTGTACTGAAGGTGGGAGGGATTGCAAAAATCACCTCGGTGATCTGCAACTCTTCAAGAGTTGTGTATATTTAGAGCGTGATCTTTCTGGAAAGTTTTTGCCGAGAGTGACGAAACTTCATTGCTCCAAAAAATCCAGCATAAAAACACACGTGGTCGCTAACACAACTTCACCATCCCACATGTCTATCAAGCTAGGCCATTGTATTCCATGAACGAGTTTGCAAGGTTGTATCAGGAAGATAGTCTTTATGACCAGAGCTACGACATATACGGAGAATACTGAAGGCTAATTTGATCTATGGAAATACACGAGTGAAGATGAACTGATGGAACCTACCAAAACCACAGTGTTCTCCAGGCGACTTGAGCTTCTCTGATCCTATCCAAAGCTCACACTATTCGTATTCAGTGTGACTTACCTATTTATGCTTCTCGGGTAGATAAAAAGGTACAGAGCCACCTCCACTACCAGGACTAGCTTAAAGTGGCCCTATCAAAGATCTCACTGGCACAGCATGAAACATACGGCGTTGTCAACGTAGTATTACTGAACGACCCACAAAGCGGCACGGTGAGTGGGTGAATGGAGATTGTCACCATTTCCAAGCCACACAAGGCTCAACTAGTGACTGACTGATCATTATTGTCAGACCGTTGAACATTACGATGTCGTGAAACTGGACCCCATCTATTCATATAGTACAGCCGACTGATTTTCCGCGCTCACTGAAACATTCGGCCGGATCGACGTTTGGACCGTTGGTTTCAGTTTCAGGCGCTGATTAGGTATTGGGATTCGGATACAGATACGGATGTGCCGAACTGATTCACGAAGCTTTACCACTCGACTCGACGCCGATTGTATATCGCATTGTAGCGTGGTAAGTCCCTATCTGACAAGATCTTGTGAAGCGTTACCGAGCATTATCCCATCCGCCTAGCATACATGAGTGATGCTCCTGTGAAACATAGTTACCCTAACTGCGCTGTGTTGGGTCGTGCTAGGCTAGGGTGAAGGTGTGTGCGTGGATGTTCTTCACCCACACTCCGGAAACAAGCATGCTGCCCTATGTGCAATGCTCGCTTGATTCCGATGTCCCATGGGAGACTGATTGTCGCCTGACTGATTCGAACGAATGCATCGCTCACTCTGTCTTCACAAGACCCATCCTTGCACATCGCAACAGCCACACAGCCACACCGGCGAGCAAGACCTCGCAAGGAGGTACCCTCGACATAGCACCGATGCCGGGAAGGACAGACGCGGGTGTTCCTGCTCGCTCTTGATCTTACTGAGTGCATTGCACCAATTCGAGGCCAACCTCGCCATGTGTTGAGCTGAGTGGACAAGGTTCCTACACAGAGTAGATTTAGCCGTTATCAGGTAGCGGTGTAAGTAGATTCTACAATCAGTAGATCGAAAATCAAAGTTGTGATTGGCAGCCATTTTATAATATCTATCCATCCCATCTACTCACCTGTCAGCAGCAAAGATTCTCAGGTTTGGTGTCCATAGGCCATCACGCTTTTCAGCCGCTGGTTAACAACGATACTGCATATCATCACACATCAGCACCACTGCCAACAAAGTGCTCAACATGGTCGGTCTGCGAAAAGACCACCGTCCAATCTACCTACGGATGAGATGCACACTAGTGGGGATCAATTATACTCCTTTAATTCTCATGATACGTATTAGATGGTATATAGGGAGATATGTGCACTAGAACTGGCGCCAGGTGGTAAAGAGGAGGGGAGAAATACGATCGAAGCTAAACGAAATTTTCTTTTACGGAGTCAAAGGATTGGATAAGAAATTTAAGGTTATTAGAGGGCTCAGGTCGGCCAAACATCATGGTGTACTTTGAACGATGCATCATCGATGCTTACTCCACGGTAACAGATTTGGCCAGGTTCCTTGGGAAATCCACATCAACCCCGTGCATGACTGCCAGGTGGTATGAGAGAAGTTGAAGTGGAATGATGGTCAATATCCCTTGGAGACAGTCCACAATTGCGGGCACAGGAATGGTCTTGAACTCGGAAGACAAGGAGTGGTCGTCATCGTTACAGATAATGATGGGCTGCCCCTTTCTAGCCGTGACTTGTTGGAGTGCACTCTGAACCTTAGGATACAACGAATCTTTGGTCATAATCAAGATGACCGGCATATTTTCGTCAACCAGAGCCAATGGGCCATGCTTCAATTCACCAGCAAGAATTCCCTCACTGTGCATGTAGGAGACTTCTTTGATCTTCAACGCACCTTCCAAGCAGGTGGCGTTTTGGAAGCCTCTGCCCATAATCAAGAGACTCTTCTCCTTGTACAACACCTCTTTGGAGAGCTGTTGCAAAGATTGGTCCAGCTGGAGCACCTTCTTGATCACATCAGGCAACTGTTGAAGGCCGTCGATGATGTCATTGCGTCGCTGGGTCATGGATGTACGGTCTTCACTCAACTGGACCGCCATCATGAGGAGAGCAATATATTGGGAGGTATAGGCCTTGGTACTGGCGACACCAATCTCAGGACCGGCATTGATATGAACACCACAGTGGGTCTCGCGAGAGATCGTTGATCCAACTGTGTTGGTAATGCCGACACAAAGAGCACCGCGCTCAAGGCAATAACGGAGTGCCAAGATGGTGTCAGCAGTTTCCCCAGATTGAGAGACAAACACACAGACATCATCTCGGAAGATAGGGGTCTTTCGATCCAGGAAATCGGAAGCCAACTCCACCGAAACAGGAATTTCGGTTAATTCCTCAAAGATGGCCCTGGTGGCGAGGCAGGAGTGGTAACTGGTGCCGCAAGCAGAGAAGACAATACGTCTACAGCGACGTATGGTGGAGAGGTAGGCTTTGAGGCCACCAAGATTCACCTTACGGCTTTCAAAGTTTACGCGGCCTCTCATGGTGTTAACAACGGACTCTGGCTGTTCGTAGATTTCCTTCTGCATGAAGTGGTCGAAGTTTCCTTTCATGATGGCCGCCAACTCGATTTCCAATGTCTGGATGGAGCGAACAGAGGAAAGATTGTCGTCACGGCGAAGACGATGGATGTGGAGTTCACCTTCATGAATGTGGGCAATATCGTCGTCCTCTAGGTAAAGCACCCGCTTGGTGTGCTCAACAACCGCAGAGGGATCCGAGGCCAGGAAGTACTCGATGGGCTGAGGGAGGCCGTCCTCGCTAAGGAAGGCTCGGGACTCCGTACGACGGAATAAGGATGGGTGGGTTGGGCTGAGAAGCGAGTTGTTGGATGCTGTGGTTTCATTCAGGAGATCCGAAGGGTTCTCGTCAGCAGGATTCCCAATTTCCACGTCAACGAAGTCAGCCTTCAACTTCTTCTCAGTTTTGACACCAATCAACAGTGGAGAACCTCTGCGGGTGGCTACGACCTCATCGGGGAAGTGTACACTTTTGAAGATCAGGGCAAAGGCCCCCTCCAACTCCTTGCAGACACTTTTAATGAGGTCGGTGAAGGTGAGGGATTTGTTCTGGGATTTCTGCGAATCAAAGATGTACTTCGTGAGCTTGGCAATAGCCTCGGTGTCTGTTTCGGACTCGAATGTGTGCCCCTTCTTCTCCAGGACCGTCCTCAACTCCTTGAAATTGGTGATGATTCCGTTGTGCACAACGGTGAACTCGTTTTTGCTGTCAGAGCGATGGGGGTGGGAGTTGAGCGGAGATGGCTGCCCATGAGTGGCCCAACGAGTGTGAGCCATGCTGGTGTGGCTGAGGAAGGTTTTGGACACATCAAGGTTCACTTGATCCTGCACCTCCTTACGAAGGGAGGCCACCTTGCCAACTTGCTTGAAGATCAAGATCTCATCGTCGCTGTCGCCATCGATGGCCAAACCTGTAGTCCAAGAGTAAGCAAGGGGGTCGCGGGCGGTGGCTTAGCAACAGAAAACTTACCAGCAGAATCGTATCCACGGTACTCAAGTCGGGAGAGGCCGTTGAGAAGAGTATCGATGATGTATTTTCTGTCCTTCTCGACGAGGTAGTTGAGGTAGGCAAAGATTCCGCACATATTCAGGGAGTGGTTAGGATGCGATGGGCGAGGAGGATTAATCACACAACTTTGTGTAAACTGATGGGATGAGAAGGGGGCTGAGGGAATATTTATACACGATGGTTGCGGGTGTGGGTGTGGGTGCGGGTGCGGGTGTGAGGGTGGGTGTGAGTGACTGTGAGTGGAATGGCTAAGAATAGGGGGAAGATTGATTGGGGATGGGATTATTCCCAATATGTACACTACTCTGAGAAGTCACACTCTGCTGTTGAAACCGATACATGTTGATGGGTCTAAAGAGGCTGATGATTCGTCATAATATTTTTGCTTTAACTTGCTCAGTATACCTAGGCACCATGCAATTGGCTGAAATTCCTTGGGTGCAGCTAATCAATGTGTTTTGCGATCTTTGAGGCAGCCTCCATTGTTTCGATCAGTCGTATAGGGACTTGGGAACGCTAGAGTAGGATCAACAAGACCAAATCCGAAGAGATACTTTGTATTACTCAATGACCGAGTCTGGATACGGGCCAATCAAGGCGATATCATATGATTCAGCGAACCCCTTTTTCTCCTTAACATTTCAGAAAGCTGGTAACGGATCATGTTGAGTCGCCTGTTGTGCAGCATACCATGAAGGATTTTCATCAGATCAAGCCCATTTCACCCCATTTCACCCCTCGGATCCGTGACATCTCCAATTCGCAACCTGCTTATCAGCTGTGATTTGGATTGGGATGGTGCCTACCTGCCCACAGGCGATGGATTGCCATTGAATGGATTCTTCTCAGAAGCGACCATCGGTAGGGCAGATGGTTCCACTGCGTGGTGGCAAAATAGTCGCCGGCGGTGTGATATGGGAGTACTTACAAATAGGCTGATGTCAGATTGGATGGCAGGCAATTTATTTGGTGCACTCTCTTAGGCGAGTTAATGAAGGGATATCTAGGAATGTTTCAGGTCTGGATGCCCGTCTCATGCTGCTCTGAACAGATTCAGCGTGGGTAGTGTTCCGAAAATGTAGGCGATACAAACTAAATCCCCAATTCTTGTTCTGTTCCTTTGTGGTGGATTCGGCGCCAAGAACTGATGACACCACAGATGTCGACGCCTGATCCGACGTGGCTTCAGCTGCTTGCTGACACGGCGGATTTAATTACTGTAACTTTGAATCAGCTGGACATCATGTTTGTTTGTACTGGCCATATGCCGGATAAACTTCCATCTTGCCTGGTAATTATCTGCGCCCAACCCAGCACGTGTCCAGGTTGGCCTCGAATTGGTGCAATGCCCTCAGTAAGATCAAGAGCGAGCAGGAACACCCGCGTCTGTCCTTCCCGGCATCGGTGCTATGTCGAGGGTACCTCCTTGCGAGGTCTTGCTCGCCGGTGTGGCTGTGTGGCTGTTGCGATGTGCAAGGATGGGTCTTGTGAAGACAGAGTGAGCGATGCATTCGTTCGAATCAGTCAGGCGACAATCAGTCTCCCATGGGACATCGGAATCAAGCGAGCATTGCACATAGGGCAGCATGCTTGTTTCCGGAGTGTGGGTGAAGAACATCCACGCACGCACCTTCACCCTAGCCTAGCACGACCCAACACAGCGCAGTTAGGGTAACTATGTTTCACAGGAGCATCGCTCATGTATGCTAGGCGGATGGGATAATGCTCGGTAACGCTTCACAAGATCTTGTCAGATAGGGACTTACCACGCTACAATGCGATATACAATCGGCGTCGAGTCAAGTGGCAAAGTTGTGTAAATATAATGCCAGCCCAGGTATCTGGATTTGAATACCCAGCCGACACTCGAAACTGAAACTGAAACCGGGAAGCCTATATGAGGAGTCAAAGAAACCATCAGCATCAACTTCCGCGCGGAATGTTCCAGTTGGGCGGGAAATCGAATTGTTGAATAGTAGCCCCCTCCCACTGATCGAAGTATTTGCAAGTCACCAGCAGTATTCGATTATCTTCGGATAATTTCAATCAATTCCCCCAGAGCGTGATTGATGGTAGCTCGATTGATTGGCATCAATATAGGATTAGTCGTTCATGCTCCACCATAAGCAAGCATACATATGCGTAAATAGCCTCCTTGCAGTTTCGTTCCAGGCTCACCAAGGTCAAGGCGACTCCGCCAGGAGCAGTCCGCGGTTTTCGGGAAAACCCAATTGCCACCCAACCTCCCATCAAAGAAACATGGTATAGATTAAATAGGTTGTATTGACGACATAAGAGCGATGAATGTGTGAACAGGACATGATATATGTGATGATAAGCAGTGGTGGGATTCATTGTACATCGTGAAGTTGAGAAAAGGCATATAGTGGTGACTAGGCTGCAGCTTGGACAAGGGCGATGCTACGGGTGAGAAGCACCATAGGGCACATCAATTTCTTCACCGATCCATATGAGTTCTATTGAGTGTACACGAGAGGTGAATGTTGTGTGGAAAACATCTGGGGGAATAATGGCCTCATCAGCCCATCATCGGGTATGGGCGGGTCTTCCTTCACTGCTTACGCTTGTAGGTCATGCACTCATCGGTGATTAGAATAATAGGAAAATGATTATACTGAGGGTGGAAGAAAGTAGAGAACACTAATTTACAAAATGTACGAAATCAAGAACACCTGGCCGAACTTGAGTGTGGTTCCGGAATCTAGCTGGCTCAAGGTATGGCGTGTCTATGAAGAGTCCCTAAACCAAAGTATGAAGAGCACCGAAATACGACAAATGCTGTCGGGAGGAGGGAGGAGGCAAATGAGCACCACTGGATTCTGTCGAATCCCTAGGTAGCGACGCTATGAATAACCGCCCGTAGGATGGAGCAAGGGCAGAGTTCATGCAGGTGGGAAGAAATTACTAAACAACACGATCCCCACCAAGCCGTATGTGATGAAGTAAAAGAGAACAATCTGACTGGCAACTCTTTTCCGTTTGGAGTTATCGGTGTCTTGCGCCAGCAGATGAGCAGCAAACCAATAGACCGTCGGCATACAAGAAAAGAACCGGGTGATCACTTGGATGTGCATGGCCAAGGTGCAATAAACCAACAATACTCCCCATAGATATATGAAAGGCAGGAGTGCCTCTGTGTAAAATAGCTCTCCCAACACATTCTTGTTGGGCTCACTTCCTTCCAAATGATCAGCACTGCCTGGGATATGCGACAGAGGAGAAAACATCACCGGCACTTTGTTGCTGACATTTCGCCCACGGCTTTGCCCGATGTTAGGTTTCAGTGAGTGGGAAACCCCGTTTTCGTCCGAAGGTTGGGCACCCTTGGGCTGTCCGGCTAGGAATGAGTGGGAAAACACTAGGTAAACAGGATGTGAAGAATAGCTGGGCGTCGTGGTTGAAAATGTACCTTCGCGGGTGGCCTTCAAGATGCCAACGGAGAAGAAACGGAGAAGATCGTGTGCTGCGTACGACCATATGCCACAAAAAGAGAGCAACACCATGGGGGCGGCAAGCAAGAAATTCGGAAGCTGCTTCCATTCGTAATACCTAAACAGCCCGCAATTCCTATGCAAAAGATCAGAACGCGAACGAATGGTTGGCTCAAGTATTACTAGGGCTCACCAGTATTCTTCTTGCACAAAAGAATAGAGTAGCGGGATCCTGGCCTGACACCATGGGCGCGGTTGGCTTGTGTTCGCGCAGTAATTGAGGTATCCATACATCTGAAAACTAGCCATCCCAAGGAAGGTCACAAGCGACAAAGCCATCGCTTTCAACACCTGCGTCATATAAACCTGGCCAATTCAACAGTCTATCACTTGGTCCATCGTTCGACATCATATAATCAAGACACCTACCACTGCCGAGCTTGAGCGATTCTTGATACACAAATCGAAGATGAAAAACCCGACGTAGACGACACCGTTCGACCTCGTGAGAGTACTGAACGACCAGACAATAGCTGCACTCCAGAACCACCGATGAATGTACAGGTCCATACCGACGAAAGTTAGCAGCGCAAACAAGCTCTCAGTATACCTACAGAGCAAGCCATATGAAAATCTGCTCCAAAACAGATGACCTTCCCTCAGGAACTTACATGGAGGACATGAACATGCAAGAAGGAGTAAAGCAGAAACACAGGGCAGAAATCAGTGCAAATCTCTCCTTCTTGAATATGGAGTAGGACAGACTGCAGTTTCAAAAATGGTTGCTGTTAATACAAAAAGACATTGAACCAAAGATGGGCGGAGAATCAAGCGATACATACTGGTACAGAGTAGCAGTTGCCAGAGCAAACGAAACATTCGAGATTATAATCCCTGATAGCACCAAGATTGATTTATGGTCTAACAATATCAGAAGCGGCCTCAGCACTAGAAAGGGAGGTGAACAAAGTCATAGAATATTAGCAACAGTCAGGAGGTCTAATCATAACAAAAATACCAACCAGTCGCGCTGATCCCCTTCATCAAAAAAGGCAACATGGGAAAAAATGCATACTCTTGCTCGTAAATGTACCCTTCCTCTGCAATATGTACAAAATAGAAAGCGTCCCATCTAACAAAAGTTGTCACAACTCTCTTCAGCAGGATTCGAAACGAATTCTTGGTCGAGATGTTGGGGAGGATCAAATCGATGGAAGAATCATAATCTTCTATGAAATAGTTGGATGTGAAAGCAATCACCCACACGAGAAAACGAGTAAGAAGCGCCAAGATGAAGAGTGCAAATATCCGCTCACTTTGGCTCTTAAATAAGGAGGTAAACAGAGAGGATTGCGAGAGTACTTGTGAATATTCCACTGGTTGGGGTTTGACAAGAACATCTAGCTGCTTTGCTAGCCCCAATGGACCTTTCCTTTTGACACCCGGCTCCATTGTGCTATTCGAAGAACGATGGAGTGTGAAGATACTAACCATGAAAGAATCAGTTGTCAAAATTGAATAAAAGATGGATATAGTTTCGTTAATCAGGCTAATTCCACACGAATTCAGTGCAAATAGAACTTGCGATCTGCACGGCCATTGGTAGAGCTTAGATTTATTTATACCCCCTATCATGATTATCAGATGACTGGCTCGTAGGAACTTATTTTCTGCCCAAATTCGTAACCAAATCCATGAGTAGAGCTAATCTTAATTTTGATAATTTTAGTAAAGCTCGGCACTTGCATTCCCACTCGTACGCAAGCCAGGAAGACATGGTGGTCGGCTCATCCAAGCCTCCGGCTGCCCTTTGCCTTCCTCTTTTGCCATCGAGCAAGCCTCTCCGACGCAGCTCTTCAACTGGCTGGGCCCTAGGCTACGCGAGAGGCGTTCGTGAGCGTCGCTGCTGTCCTCGGCTCTCTGGCAGCTGCAATCGCTTCGACTGCGCTTCAAAACACGCTGCAATACGCCCATCCACCACCCACCCTCGACTGGGTTTAGCTGTGTCTGCATACGACACCTGGCCATTTTCGCATTATCTTGATGGCTGTCACCTGGCAATATATTTTGTGACACAGGTCATGCTAGGCAATAATATAGGGAATATTATCAATCAGGAACACGTCTATATTCGAGCGCATCCTTTGGCCCATTCTTGAATATGTTCGTGGGTGCGTCACGATGTATGTTGATGTAGCTGCATACAGGGTACGTTTTAGGAAGGGGCGGGTGGAGGGTTGGATTCGGAACACCATTTGCCGCAAGGTGGTGAAGCGGCAGAGATGGGTATGAGCAGGAATGGTGAGATGATCGGTATTTCAAGCAGCACCAATTTACCGATTGGCTTGGGGCTAGCAATATGCTTCAGCCGTGCTACGTTCCAAATGGGTGTAGTGCTGAGGATAGAGGGCAGCATGGCTTGAGGTTAGGAATGGCGCTGGCGGCGAGCGCCCTGCCTTGCTGTCAGCCACATGGAGGAAGCGAGCTTGTGGGTCTTGAGACAGTGCCGTGGTCACGAGGCAAGCTGCCCTTTCAATCTGCACACATCATCACTTGGGGTGTGGTCTCCGTGAGCTGTTCAGTATGCTCACTGGGGTGCTACGCGATTTGTACATCACACTTAAATGGTCGTGGTACTATATTATTATACTTTAAAGTGCAGTGGGATGTTGTCCAGAGCAGGTGACTGCCAGGTGGCATGTTCTAGAATGGTATGCTACTGAAACACGTCCGGTTGAGCCTACCTATTCAATCATATCACAGCTTGGGGTACCCTCCAACGCGGCTGAAAGAGCGGGAGGAGTCTGTGATGTATGCTGCTTAGAGCAAGAAGGCAATGGGTATATTGAGCATTCAGATACGGCTGTTGTCTTCAACACTAGTAGTGCTCGCATTGCCATAGATCTGATGGTTATGGGAGAGCCAAGAGCCTGTACAACTGATGGAAATTATCGGGGGCACATTGTGTCTGAGAAAAGGGTGGAGATCCAGGCAGTTCAGTGAGTATAAACGGGGGGATTCCTTTTCTGTCGCCTCAAATCCTCTGCAGGGATTCCAAAGGAAGCAAGGAGTTGGCTTAAACAGATTAGCAGCAATGTTGCTTAAATCAGGCATAGTGGATAGCGTTATGGGTCACACAATTGTTGCGGAACACCGTGTGTCATGGCTGGACGCTAGCAGTACGCATTCCCATTATGGCCGGTAGAATTAGTCCCGGCAGGTGATAGGCTAGGAAAAATTGCTGCCCCAGACTCCATTGATTTCTCAGGATTGAGGGAATCTTGGTGAAATTTTTTCAATTTCAATCAGCCGATGAAATTTACCCCACAGATCTCTCGCCCCACAGAGCACTCAAAGTTTAAGCCATGCTGGTACAGGTGTTGACGTTGGGCTTTTCTTTCGTGCTTCACAAGACACCACATCAAGATGTATGCCATTCGCACTCTCGTTTCTAGCTCTTTGAGAGTATGTATTCAGATGAATATCAACCACGGGCTGCTCTGTTACTGATAACGTCGCTTTCACGTGTAGACTTCTGTTGCTACCGCTACTGCCGTCCGTGGCTTCTCTTCCCAAGCTGTATGCATGAAAGGTAAGCGAGCGCCGGGATCGTTGACCTGCCCGGATCGCCCATTGACCTCTGTTTCTTCGCAGATGTTGTTCAGGACTTGTATATCAAGGCGTTGAAGGGGTACAAGCCTAGTGCTCAGGCAGCTGGCTCTGAAGTTGGCCAAGTCAAGGACCTCAAGCTCCCTGCTGCCCCTGAAGTTCCCAAGATTGATGAAGATATTGCTAATGAATTGGCTGCATACGATAACGCCTCTCAATAAGTAACCCACAGATAGGCCAGATGTCATCACTGCATTGTCTTGTTGATGGGCAGCTGGCAATCTGCTCTCCTGTTCGTTACTCTCCAACGCTATCCGTAGCATTCATCAAGTTTTACATATGTCATCAAATAAATAATACACTGATCCACAGGATACTCCATGCTTACTGGCGTCGATCGCATGCATCTTACACCCTGCTCACTCGTATGGGATTTCCAAGGATTGTTCTGAACGACACTTTGCATCGAGCAGTGGATAGGTTCCAGAGGGAAGTGAAGTATATGGATATTGACTCGTTTAATACACCCGTGAGGCGGGGCCTGTCGAAGTATTTACAATCACAACTTCAGGCGAATGATGGAAGGGGGGAGGTATTGGAAAGCTATTAGAAGTCAGAGGATGATGCAGTACTAACAATTGGTTGGTGAAGACATAACTATGTAAAGTGGGCCCGAACGTATATATGAACATGGGTTACGGCTATGGGAGGCTGGGTTGCTCGAAATCAGAACGCCAAGAGAGCCGTTCTCCGCTTGCCGGTCGGGTAAATCAGTAGCGTGGCCATAAACAGACCTACAGCAATGCTTAGTGGAATAATGACCATCTCGAAGGCTAAGGTGGATCCTTTCCCGGCATGCAAAAGCGCATCGTACACTCCGCGGACTCCAAGGGTTCCGGGTACCAAAATCATGACCGCAGACATGGTGGCAGCAAAACTTGTTCTATGTGTGATACGGGAATAGAGATTCCCTACCAAGCCGAGGGCAAATGCCGAGATGGCAGCCGAGGTCGTCTCGTCGTAGCGCTTGGACGTGTGGAAGGATGTGCCGAACCCAACAGCGCCCAAGCATATCATGAGTGGCCATTGGCGTGGGTGGGATTGCAGATTGATGTTGTAGCTTATGCTGAGCAGAGGAAGAAGGAGGAAGTACCACGATGGGTCTACTGGGTGGCAGTTCGATGTATCCACCGGCCCGTCCAGGTCGTTTAGATTCCTCCACAATTGAGACCCAAAGGTCAACCCAAACCCAAACATGAAAGAGAGCACCAGCGCATAGCCCATCCGGATGACGCCTGAGTTGATGTTTCTGGAGGCCAACTCCATGACGGAGGTGGCAAACGTCAGGCCTGGCAATAAATTATAAACAGACGAGAGGACTACCGACGTATAACATATATGTCGGTGAAGGGCGGTGGCTATGAATGAGCAGATCACTGCAGCGGTCACCTCGAACACAGTTGAGTAGTTGAAGATTCTTCGAGCGAGTTGTTGCAAGCTACCCACCACCAGGCCGAGCAGACCGCTCACTAAGCCATCAATCCAATCTCCGCCGAAGGCTAATGGGCATATTAAAAAGGACGACACACTGTATACAACAATATCCATCCACCATGGATAGAGTGGCGGCGATTCCAGCAACGTTTCAATCTCATCGTACGCATCCTCGACATCGATCTCACCATAGATAACGCTTTTTGATATGTCATTCACTCGATTCAGCTTGTACATATCGAAGTTTGGCTCGGCCTTGATAATATGAGTCTCGCTCGTGTGCGTGTCTTCATCCCCGAAGGAAACCAGGATCAGCCCAGGTAAAAACGCAAACGAGGCGTCCACGCCAAGGGCTACCGACGCACGATTCATGTTATCTTCCAGACGGTGAGCGGGGGCACCGAACAACACCATCGCTTTGGACAAGAGAATAAAGTAGTCCTGATGAAGCAAAGCTTCTGCTATGGTGGTGATGGTAGAACGTCTTTCGAGAAAGCGTGCGACCTCCTCGTCATTGCGTCGGCCCTCCTTTGTTAAATCGTGAATTACAACACCCCCGTTCAAGGAGCTGCTATCTGAGGTTGTATGTGCGTTGGCAGAGGCGTTGTGGAGCTTCAGCAGGTTGGATAGAATTCCATTGCGAGCTGGCGAGGCTCCAAGAGAGAAGCGATCAACAAGATCCTCGGCAACTTGATTACGACTTTCTAGAGTTCTGCTCCTAGTGAGGGGTAAGAAAGGAACAGAGGGCGTTTCAAAAGAGACGTTTCTATTACGAGGCACTGGGAGGGGGGGCATATCTTTGTTGGCCGAGGAGGTCTGTCTACTAGGTGCAGTGTAGCTCTGGGAGTAGCCTGAAGCCAAAAGGGGTGCAGTTGGGCCACCGGCATTTTCATCTCTCATCGAGCGAATTTCTCTTGAATAAGCGGGAGGTTGAGCACTCTCTCTATTGGGCAATACTGGATTACGAGTGGGCGACTCTGACGCAACTGAAGAAGAGCTCGAAGAACCAGTGTCGTCGCTGTCGTCGCTACTCAACGGTTCTGTAATTAGGCGTGGTTGGGTTTTCCTTGTGTCCATCAATACAAATCGATTTTCCAGGAAAAAAACGCAATCTGGTACGGAGAGGCTGGTGCTTGCTGATATATATAATTCCTAATATGAGAGGCCATGTACCAAGAGATAAGCGGGCGAATCATTAAAGAATCCATGATTATTTGTCTCAATCAGATTGCACAATGGTACATTTTATTGATTTGGGCGTACACATGTATTTTTCCATCTCCACCTGAATACCCCGAGGAAGTGGAAACCACTCATTTATGGGTATGGAGCGTTTCGAGATATATTGCACTCTTGACCAACCTCTCCTGATTTCCAGAATCATGGCCATTTCGAAACATACACATTTATCTGGATGAAGGGTGCGGTCGGAATCAAGCAGAGAACGTGTCTCGTGCCTGGAATCAATTTACTACGCAGAACTCAAAGACTCGGATATTTTCCATTGGCAAGTGGAGGGGACAGATGCCATCCAGCTGTAGTGCGGACATTGCTGGCAGTCACCCGCCCAGCAAATCCAGACACGTCCCCTCCATCAAGACCCAACAAGAATAAGCCAGTGGGCCACTGCACAGTTCTCTGCGCTTGCTATGGCAGCCGGTCGTCTGGCTAGGGTGGCAGTGCTGGGTGCTGGATGTTGGGCATTGATACTGAATTAGCTCGTGATGTTGCAGCTTGTCTCAGAAGTTGAGATGCTCTAAGATTAGCAGTGAACTGCGCACTCATTTCCATTCCCAGCAACTTGAAATGATCAAATACGTACATGTACCAATCCGATCATGGCTACGGCCGGCGAGGGGTTGGATTGTTGTGAGCAGCTCAAGCCGGATATGGCAGCTATATACCTTAATTGCCGGTACTGTTGGGGGAAGTCGAATGTTGATCTGGACGCAAAAGCTTGTTGTGGTGCATTTGGTTGAAATGTCGAGTTTCACGGGAATCATCATTAACCATACTTGGGTGGAGGTTGGAACGGTGATTAGCTAATTCTTTTGCAATAGCTTTCAGTTATGTGAACATTGAATGAGCGTGAGATAGGATGCAACATTACTATTGTCACGCAATGTTCTCGATTTGCTACCGTGGTTGTCATCATGAAGTATGGTTTTTCTAGCGTAGGGATTTCGGGATATAGTTGATGATAAACTAAACACCTACGCCTGCTGGTTTCTGTCGCTCACTGATCGGTGCATTGTGCCGAATGTGTTTAGTATACTATGCTCAGTCGTAGGAGCAGTTCATTTGACGGATGCTTTTTTCTGTACATAAACCCTTGGCCCGTTCAAGCTACAGGCGAGCGGGTTTGAAACCGATCGTCAACAAGCAGAAAGTAACTGCCAGCTGGCTGTTTGGTAGTCCAGCTGCGACACCGATATCATGAGAGTGTGCTTGCCAAGCTTCAATGTCTAGCATGGCTGTACCTTTTGATTAAGCACCGAGGTAATCAGAATTTCCTCTTTCATATCTGTGACGTTGTCATTTCGATGAGCTGCATCCAGTGTGACAAAGGAGTAGGTAAATTAAAGCTATCCTGGTTACTCATCTGGATATCAATTGGCTAAGATGATGTCTATGCGGCGCAATGAAGCAACCCATATAAATGCGAGGTCGTATCAATACTCTAAAATACATACACTTCATACATCACCATGTCACAAGAAACTCTTGAATTCATCTTTGCTCTTCCTACAGTCCGTTGCCATTCGCTAGATGACAATAACTCAGAAGAGATAGTTGGTGAGCTTCGTGCCTTTCACTTGGCTCACAATTCCGATAATACCCCCGCATGTCTCTTGTACATTGGCGAGAAGCAGTTTAGCTTGCTGATCTTGCCCAAGACAAAGATAGTCCGCCCCAATGATAATTCCTTCATAATCCATTCTGATGATTCCATACAACATCAATTGGATTTGTTGGATGCTCCAAAGGAAGAGGTGGATATATTCGAGGACCTATTGGCAAATTATGGCATTTTATCGAGGCAAGGAAGCTACCAGAATACACTGGCAATGGTTGACGACGCTGGGCAAGTTGTTGGCGTACTGTCGGACAAAGTAAAACTGGTTGAGGAAGATCAAGTTAGTATCGCTGATGACAAAACCCCAGTCATTATCGAAGTTGATGAAGATGCCTCGAAAGAGCAAAACCAGGATGTTAGAAGGGTGAAGCTATCCACTGAAGGCGACTTCCTGGTCTCCAGCTCAGAATATATCTCTACCAATCTGGTCAAAAGTGCTGAATACCTATCCCAGGGGATAAAATACGGGAGCGAGAAATTACAAGCCTCGCTCTCCCCAAATGAAAAGCCACTTGTGTTCGAAGCAGTTACCATCAATAGAATTAGAACGATTAAAAGCTATTCAAGCACAGCTCTGAAGGCCACACGGTATGTTGTGACGCAAATTGCCAATATTGCTGTGGGCGTGGGAGCCAAAATTGGCAACTTGATTGTCCCAGCTGAAAGCGCAGAATCAAGCCCTACTGCGCGTACCATCCGCAACCTTGCCAGAAGCTCAATCATTGCAATCGGAAATATATTTCAAGGCCTAGAACAAGGTGTTGTGTTGGTCTTGAACGATGCTCGGGCTGCCACATCCGAAGTGATAACTCATAAATATGGAAATGAAGCCGGCAATTTGGCATCGGAGACATTAGACATACTTGGGAATGTATCTCTTGTATACTTTGACGCGAACGGCATCTCTAGGCGAGCATTCGTTAGAAGAGCCTTGAAGGGAGTGGCCAAGAACATAGCTCATGATAATAACAAGAAGACAGAGGAAGCCCGTGTTGCTGCTGAGAATAACATGTCGAGCCTAGCTGGCCCTTCGACAAAGTTACAAAAGGATGCTTAAAATAAGTAATTACATATGTACTCTGCCGTACCAAGTCACCACTTAATAAATCAAATCATTCGCACGAAGTGCTGCTCAAGTTGGAATATTATACAGATAGGACATTCATAGTAAGCTGTTCGTGCGTGAATGGAGCGTACTGAGCAAACCTGATTGGTGTGCAACGTTGTGAAGCACATTTACGTCAGCCCTAACTGTTGGCACAACTCGTTTTCGAAACCTAGCTAGGCCAGAGGTTCAGCAAATCATTGGTGGTAGTACAGACAAGCTTTCAAACCCCGTAGGACTTCAATTCAGCGTACTGTAACAAACCTTGGGTACGAGAGAGGAGGATGTTTAGTGACCCGGGATATTACTGAAACACAGGGAAAATAACGACGGTGAAGCAAGGCTCACACCACTTTCTTCACATTTGACTCCATGAATACCCATACTAACTTGATTTGACGAGGTTGGGTTTTAGATAAGTCCTCACAATAGATGACCACAACGCCATGTATGCTCTAGGTGCTGGCTAAACATAACAAGCGTAGTCAGGTCGTTGAGCCTTCAGAAGGCTGCAGAGTTTCAATTTACGGCGATTACAGTTGATTATGCATATAATGATGAAGTAACCATGAATTTTTATGTATGATGGCTCAACCAATACAGATGCACCGATCTTTGTTCTGCAAGCGGTCATCTGACAATGTCTTACCTTTGGCCTTGGCACAGCAAAGTTTCATTGGCCAATGTTCCTCTACCAGCCTTTCAGCATGCCTGTTAATAGCAATTAGTCTTTGGTGCTTTCAAGGAGAAAAGCTCAACACCAATGAGGTTGTTTGAGGCCATTTCCAAATGAGACAAATTAGATCAATACCAGTCGCCTCAAGAGCCGTCACTCTCTGACAAGAAATACGAGTCACTAAGTGGCGGTGAAATGAGTATTCAGAGCTGACCGTTGTCCGTGTATAAACAACTGAGGTATTTACCGGGTGCACGCTACTAGTTTGTCAAAAGGGGCTATCCTATCAGGTGGTATACGGAGGCTTAGAAATATACGATTAAGGATGCCACATCAGTGTCCGAAATGATTCTACATTTGTGAACACAAGTGATCGATTCAGACTTGCAGCACATACATCATCCCCACTATGCTGAACTCGAATACCCGTTTCAAATACTGTATATATGTGGATACAGGCATATATATGACGATCCCCAATTATGCTAATTAATGGCGATGGATCAAACGGTATATAAGCTGAACGCCCATCCTCGCATTTGTACTCAAGCGTAGACGACCTTATCTTTCAAACACACATCATGTTCCATAAAGCATCTCTTTTGGCATTAATCTCCATTGCGGCCATTACAAGCGCTCGTCCGATTTTTCCTATTGTACATGTTGATACCGCCGCCATTCAAATGAAAGATTTCAGATATAACATGGATCCTATGGACTACCTGCCGGTCTGTATGGGAAGAAATTCCCGCTGCTAACGACAGCCCTGCCTCTACACTCTTGGGCTTCAATGAGTTTTGTATTTAACCACTTACGGGATTGCTTGTCATTCCTTGAAAACTTCTGACGTGCTATGAAGCCGTTTCGTTTGTACCATATGGAATTTTTTCGTATTCCTGAATCAGGAATAAATGTAAATCGCTTACCACACTTATGAATGCATTCCAGCTTGTATTATCTACACAGTTTGACATGAAGATCAGACGCCGTGTAAGCGACATTGAACTATAGACATCCATATGAAGGCCAATTAAGTACTGCAGTCTAGATCCTGTCATCTTAAGCGTACATTCAAGACACACTACGTGATGACCTGTTGGCGGTTTATTCCAGAATTGGCCTTCATCAGGGATTTGGAATGAGCAATGTATGCTCCGCATTATAATAGATCAAATGATTCATGATTGGTTCCAGAGCTGATTCTTAAGCCCCTATCGTTTGGCTAGAGTGCTTGGGATTGTGCACATGTATTTGTATGTAGTGGCCCAGAGGAGGCCATGCTTATTGGAGTCTGATACTTGACCAATTAGTCCAGATACGCTTTAGATCAGCTTTCCAATCTGGCTCGTGATGACTAGGCGCTAAGAAAAGTCATTGCCATAGATGTATATATGATTGAATTAGTGATACTCCTAAATTCAGCTAGTCAAATCCAGTCATGCTCCATAGTTGTTTAACTGATGGATAGCATTGTCTACACGTGAGATACGTACACTGTACAATATTGATTTAGACGTCCAACCGTTCCCAGACTCCCCAAGAGGATTCTAAAGCATTAATTGAGAAACATTACATAACGGGAAAACATGGATTTGACCGAAGTGCAACAACAAGAAAATATATTCAAGAACCTGAGATTGCGCCGTATAGTAAAAGAAAACCATGGCCAAGACATCAACCAAATAATGTTCCACTTCACGCCTTTAGGGGCGAACCTCACTAAAACATTAGACAAATGTGGCTTGGCTGAACGGGACGAGAGTGATACCAGCAACATATTAGCTACTGTAGGCGGCTCTCAAGCCAATATATATGACAATGAACATTGTGGAGACCACTTAGACATAATGTCCTACTTTACTTTGAGTGAAGGGCCGAATGTGAAATCCACAACCCCTCAAGTTTGTGTTCATCTACTGCTAATATTTCAGTGTGCCAGAAAAAACTCACGCAAAAAATTGTATAGGAGCTTCTCACTTGTTGTTGGTTGAGTATTGAAGATGACACCATACTGGCAGTTGCTGGTCAGGACGCTTGCATCCATATATTGAGTGTCGCATGCTCAAAAGAGCTTCGAAAGCTAGTAGGACATAGTGGTTGATAATATACTCCAGTATCCTTCAAAGCCTCGCTTTGCTAACTACAATCATACTGTCCCAGGTGCTGTTACCCATTTAGATGTCTCACCTGAGGATAACCAATATATCCTTTCAGCCTCAAAAGACGGGACAGTACGTTTGTGGGACGTACAGAGCGGGACCTGTTTACAGAAGTATCCAGTGAAGGCCTCAGCTATGGTGTTGTGCTACATCTCACACCAATATCTATAACACAAATGCTTACAATGCTACATAGTGTTTTAACCCAAGTGGATCGACCTTTTTGAGCGGTAGTTACGCAGGAGAGGTCTATGAATGGCCATTGCCTATCATGACAAGGTCCCAACTGCAATTGTGTCCCAAGGCAAGTCTAAACTATTCTGTAAGAAGAACATGCGCCAAGTACATCGGTATTGGAAGGTTCCATAATTTTTGTGGATTGATAACTTACATAAAAAACTAGATTGTATGAGATATGTTGGGAGCCATGTTCTTTCAAAATTCATAGACGGGAAAGTAGAACTATGGAACCCCATTACCCTCCAGGTTGACTACTCCCTGAGTTAGTGCGTATTGTGGATGGCTCATGCAACTAATTCCCCAATTTCCAGATCCTTCATACATTCCATATACGCAATAGTGCATACAATCGATGCCGGTTCGATGTCAGGTCGGTCTTGAACCTCACCTATTAGTAACCCCATCAAACCATAACAAAGCTCGTAGTATGGACAATAGATTTTTCTGCGTTGGAAATAGTGTCGGCGCAGCATATGTATACAATCTAGAAACTGGTAAGTTGGTCACTGAATTACGCCACAAACGCTCTACCAAGGCAGTCAGGTGTTGCGCATTTTCTAGGGACTGCAGGTATTTCTTGTTACACAGCGTAGCCCCTTACACACCAACCCATCCACTTCAACTTTAATAGAAATATCCTGTGCGCTGGCGAGGATTCGTATATCTGGCGCTACGAGTATATAGACGACGAAACATTGAAAGAGTGGGCCAGTCAACGATTTAGCTAGATATCGGCTCTTCACCAGTGCACGATCGCCATTCACAGTTTATTTTCAAACTACCTCCTGGGTGCCAGGCTAATGGCACCGAATATTCACTAGGAGTAGCACAAGACAAGGTTGTTGATGTGCCCTCCGATATAGCCCGTTGCTTGTAAACACCTAATTCCCCGGAGAATCTACCCCATTGTAAATCTGCTGAAATATGTCTAAGCTACAGTACGTGTAGAAACCCACGCTGCACCCATAGCCATAGAGTTCCCCGCAAATCGCTGTTCTCTTCGCCAATAAAACGCTGACGTTACTGATTCAGCCAGCCGAGATTAGAGGAATTTTTTGCCATTTGGCTGGATAGGCCTCACTTGTCACATATAGATTGCAACCTATAGATACGTTGGTTTATTGTAGACGATTCAAGCCTTGCGCAGGATATTGTGTAGTATAGATGCACCTTCATTTGGCGTATAACTGAACAATCAAATTAGCGAAGATGTGGTAGCGCAAGCGATGATAGATGCTCTCTAGCAGAAATAGGTAGGGAGTAGTTGTTATAAGCAATGCAATAGAGTGCTACAATGACGCTAAGGCGCACTCGGATGGAATGCAGAAGTTCGAAGGAGAAGGGGGAGGAGTCGGAGTAGAGAAGAAGATACATGTACACATATTATGATGACGGGTGGAAAATTTACATAGAATCGATTATTTAAAGGGGATGCAAAAGGTTCGGATATAGCAAGCATCATGTTGTATATCCAACCAAGAGGCGCCGTGTTCCGAGAGAATTCCGCTGATTAGAAGGTTGCTTTCCACAAAATTAATTACATATATGCTATGGTTCTCGGTAGAATCCCAACGCACGACTAAACAGCTCTCTTCAACTGGTCGGGCCAGACGTAGATCCCCATTTCCGCCACCGTTCTTACCGCTTGACTTTTTTCCTCGTCTTCGTAATCAAGCTCCGTCTCGCTCTCGACGTTCTCCTCCCCAAGCACATGGGTGTTCATGCTTTGGTACTCATGGGGGATGTATGGCCGTAAAACGACGACCAATCCATCGCTTGCGCAGGACACCACCCCCTCCACCACCAAATGATTAAACACTTGGCTACAGAAAGCAAACTTGATGTACGTCACGGAGTTGGTGGATTTCACAAACGAGATCTCCTGCTGAACTCGGCTTTGATCGGGGTGCTTGACTAGACTGAAGAAGCTACGATTGATCACCTCATCGACCGAGATGCCCAGCAAAAATTGGGTCAGCGGCGAGGTGAACTGAATCTTCGAGTCGATGGTGAACCGGTCGATCATCATGCAGACCCGAGGCTCAAGGGGCTCTATGGGATTGAGTGCTTCGCCGCTAAGGTACCGGCGGCTCATCAGCTCGATGAGTTTACGTTGTTCTGCGTTCCATATCTATACCAGAAAGGAGGATCAGCTATGATTAGCGAGCGACCAGACACGATAGCATGACAAGCACTAACCCTTCGATACATCTTGCCGTCTGGGTGTATATCATAGACTTGTTCTGCCGTTGCGTGCCGAGCTGGAGGGGCATTGGGGTTACTACAGGTGGTGCGTGACGAGCAACGTGGCTGGATCGTTTGGTCTTACCTTTGTAGCTGAGGCTTCTTCTGTTGAGGGGAGTAACAATGCCAATGATCATATCATAACAGACACTTCCGAGGATTTCCACCTCCACATAGGTGTCGTTTTTGTGTCTTAGTCGTAGACGTGTTACATAGCAAGTGGGGTCAGTCATAAGGGTATTTTCGAACACAAGGCCGAGCGCATTGCTCTCCGTTGGGTGAAAGTTATCGTATGCCGAGATTCCGACAAGCTCCTCAGCTTCATAGCCGAGCACATCAGTGACACTTCCGGAGATCCATAAAATATTTTTCGAAGGGCTTGTATCGATGATGACTATGTAGGTGATCTCTGGCATGAAGAGCGTTGTTCTTGGGGGTGAGGTGTAGGGTGCAGGGTGCAGATGCGAAGGCTCCAAAAGTTGAAGGAGGGTTGAGAGGTTGAACAGAGGGTAGGTTCGCTATGGAAGAGAAAGCGGCTATCAAGCAGTCAGCCTAAAATAGTTCCCAGTCTATGATAACAAAAAGAAGCGTACCAATTAACTGGAGACTTGGTTCTCGTTAAAACAATATAAGAGAATTGACTGATGATTCCGGACAAGTATGGAAGGGAGGGCGCCCACCACGTATAATATATACGCTTTGGGATAAGGGCTGGCGCTGATTGGTCGGGGTGATACAAGGTGAGCTCGAAGCAAGACACAGGGGAGCTGAACGCAGAGTAATGAAGAGTGGGATATTTGGTTGGCAACAGGACCGCATCAATAGATTGATTCAAATAGACAGTACGACAGATGGGTCTCTCAATAGCGCACAGGATAATCCAGCATGTTAGACCATATAGAGAGGGTCAGAGGGTGAAGATTGTCGCTACCGTTTACGATGGAATTAGCCGAGTCAGCTTGCAATCAAACCTGATCCAACAAAGCTGGCCAGATTGCCATGGGATTCACCCTAATAGCATCCAAAGGGATTTTCGGCCGTCCCATTGGCTCAGCGTAGAAGGAAACGCACTAAAAATTAGAGGCAGCATCGTTTCAGAACACCACCACGTGCCGAAAATGGGCAGGCGCATTCGGATATCGCAACCATCAGTGCACTTCATTTCCATGCACGAACTAATGAGTCCTTCCAACCTGCCAACCATAGTGCAGTCGACTCCTACCACTGCTTAGTTGGCTTAAACATCGAGCTAAATGTGGCATGGGTGGTGGTCATTCGCGACCGGATATCGGATCCGACGCATCCCTCTTCATTGGCCAGCCAGGATCTGATCCGCGGGATACATGCACCCTAGAGGGCAGGGCCAAACGTTGGAGGGATCACCAAGGCCGTTGGACAGTTGGGATTTCAAGAAGATCCTTAGTTTACCTGAGCCACCGTGATTGAAAAGAGACAGGGTCATCATACACACGGTGCTAATGCCAACCCCATTAGTCATTTGTGCGGGTCACCGCAACACGTTGAGAAACCTGAATTTATGTGCTGGCCGAGTTTGTATAAACTGATCACTCAAATCCTCCCCCAAATACAGGCAAAAATCAAAATCCAGTGCCTTATTTAGCCTGCCTGTTTCCAACCAGATAGCATTCAGGAGAGTATGGAGCCCAACCCATGGCCACTAGCCTGATGCATACCAATCGCTTGTCACGGCTACGACTGCATGTGGCGGTTTCATTAGTGAGTTCGCGTGTGTCCCAGGTGGAGGAGGGACGGATTCATAGCCATTCCCAATCATCCTAGACATGAATTCTCAGTCACGCCCCATTCGAGATGCGTTATTCAGCTTGGTATCATACTCCCGCGTCAAGTTGGGGGCTTAGGAATCTCTCTGAAATACTGGTATTCTGCGCACGCAGTTGCCCAATCGATAGACACAAAGGTTATCTTGAGTATGATTATCGTATCAATTGATCTGTTCGGTGTTACCGTGGGCTGGGATCTGGAAGGTGATTCGGCAGGGATGTGAGCGCATGACCTATATCCTCGTAGCCCGCTTACGCGGAATTTTCAGGGCACAGCGGGTACTATGTTGAGGAGACAGCGTTCTCTGTTTCCGTCTGCTCCGAACTTCGTAGTGCCTGTTGAAGTTCCACTAAGCTCCCATGATGGAGATTGATAGTGGGTCTAGGTGATACACCCACTCAATTGTGGATGGGGACAAAGTTTTTCATTTGATCTCTGAACGCTGTTACGCCTGGCCATTTTCAGGAGTGCGCTACATCAAGAACGCCCTGTTTTCGCTAGTCATTCCAGGATAATCAATCCCGCTAAGGCCGATGTGGGGTCCAATGATCTCATAGGTCCGCACTCAATCCCGCGAACACAGCGAAACTGTCTGGATCGAACACTTTGCTTTCCCCGATGAGCAGTATGTCTTCGCAGCCGTCATCCGGTCTGGCTACCCAACATTCTCCCCTCGTTCCCGCTGGGGATTGGGCTCTGACTTTTGCCCATACGCTGGACCGGCCATCTTACATTGGTCCCACTTCTGGGATGCATCCATGATAATGGTGCCCGTGTGCATGTGGATGCAGTCAAGAGTGTGTTCATGCTAGCTGCGGCAATGCTCTAGGCACTGTATTTGATCAATTGAATCCAACCAATCTGGTCGATATGTCCTACCTATGCTTTCCATCAGGAGAGCACCATTGCTCCTCAACCAACCTGGCTTTTGGTTGAAGCATACTTCCTGATTCTTCTGGGCCACCCATGACTCATGCCCGCAGCCATGAATTAAGATGAGGATGTGAGGGTGTGCCGGAGTAGTGGCAATGAGGGTTTGGAGATTACGGAAGAGGTGCCACCCCCGTCTTCAGGACAATTGGCCAAAACATGGCATCTGACCAATGGGCTAATGGGCCGTGACAATATGCTCACAAAGCTGCATTATGAGGTAGGCCGAGCATCAAATTTCCATGTTTGGTAGGATTGTGGTAACTGGAGAGCTGCCTATAAATTATCACCACCCAATGGGAACAGTAATTGTGCGGAATCGTCGGATATTGGTGGGTAACCAAAATAAGAGGCATCCCGGCCGCGCCCAGCCACATGATGAGCAGCAACGCTACCTGAATTTTAACTCTGTTACGAATGGTCGAATTTCTCAAAGCATCTACAGCGCCCCAATCCATGGATCCGGCGTAGCTTGCTTCACTTGCATGGGTAGTCTGACCACCAAACGAATGCAAGCCCTGATGCGGATGGTTCATGGCCGAGTTTTCCTACACCACTGACTTCGAAGATGGCAGGGAATTCGCATGCGTTGTTCCTGGGAAATGGAAAGGGCCCAAGGCGTAACCCAGCAGGGGGTGGTCCAATTAGCCTTTTACTCTCGTACGAGCCTCCAAGCGTTGCGCATAATTGGCTCAGCCCTAAATGATGCATATATGATACATACCGCCATTGGTGTTTGTGGCTCCCCAATCCCAATCGGCTTCGGAGCCAATTTTCGATATTCCCTTACTTCCCAGTGTTGTCACCAATGTGGCCTCAAATCCACCGATTGTTCCTGCCGGTTCTTTCTGGGAACACTGAATTCTATCGAGTGCAAGCAGATCCATTGGCCCCCTTTTTCGCCTCATGGGCTCCACAAAAGTCGCCCCAGGACGATCACTGTTCTGATGGGCATTCTCCATCTCTCTACCACAACGGGCCCAATGTAATATGGCTACCATGGGGCCGATGGCTTTCCCCGCATTCACCTTTATTGCTTTTATGAGCGTGCCCCTGGCTACAGCCTGATGATTTCAAGTGCTTGTTGCCCTCAACTAGGGTCCCCCGCTAACGGCCGATGCAGTTCTCGGTATTTTAGCAGTTATCACTGGAGATCGAAATATACATGACATGGCTTAGCGTGTCGAAAAATGGGAACGTGATCTTTACCTGGACAAGTAATATATTACCATCGACTGATATTTCTCTGCCACTTCAGCCCACCCAAACCTGTTGGGGGCAAGCCCCTCGGAGACCCCTGGACAGCCTTTGGCACTGCCGGATTCGCCCTACGGATACTCCATCATGGTGCCAGTGATGATGAAAACTTATGAGTGGGTCATGGTTGGGTATCCTGATCTTAGGTACGATGACTTGATACCTCTCTTTACACTGGTAAATTCTCACACGTCTCCTCAAGACATTCAGCTGCTTGCATTTATCCCATACATCTCCGAGCTCCACCCCCTAATCCAACATCCGGTTGAGCAACTCCCGATAGTCGCTATGAAATCCTTCCGGCTCTGATACCTCTATGTTCCCCGTTACACCATCGATATCTTATCCTATTGGGTTGTGTGGTACCTACAAGTTAATCCGCCCATTCCCCCGCCGATGCCCCAGTTGGTTGGTCATGAGGCACCTTGCACATGAATGCTACGGGAGTGAACCGGAAGCAAACTTGCTTTCCACCATATTCCCATTCAACAAACAATCCAATATTAGGTGCCCTGTTACCTCAACTCTCCAATTCCATATCGCCCGTTTCGTGGCACTAGACCCCCTCATCCGACTCCTGCCCGTTGCTGCGGCTTCTCCGCCGCTGTTTGCCATCGAAAGGGTGTGAATCCACAGAGTCATTGAATGTCACCGGTACACGGTCACGCCGATATCGTTCAATGTTGTGCTCATAAAGTGTGATGGTGATCGCCTCCTTCCCTTCCAAGTTTCCTATATCAACTGCCGCTGGTCACGAGATCCAAGAATTCCATCTGTTCAGACCATCCTCAGTATTGTCGGATAATGTGATGATCGATCCCCCTGTTACATGTGCAAAGCCTTGGTACCTGGAGTTCGACACCGAAACTAGCGGTTTCTCTTGGGGATTTTGGCAGTATTCCACTGCCCTTGCAACCGCTGACTTTCTGTAGCCCATGGATAGGGTTTAAATTGCGACCATTTTCCGAGTGAACTGGGATCATTATATTTCTCAATATACCGCGCTCTAAACAGTTCACGCACACTGACCAAACCTGGCATTGCGATTTGTGTGCCTATGGCAGAAATCATCCATGTAGGTGGACCACTTTTGTGGCAGTGATTCCACGTTCCAACAGAACCTCCTCCTGGGACTCCACCTATCTTACAACCATCGCTTCGGTGTTGCTCCTAATATGTAGGAGTGCTAATGGCTAGATCAGAAGTTTAAATACCAACCATATTGTGGGGATATTATCTCCATTTGCTCATCATTGGTTGCAATGGATTTTTAAGGAATTGTCAAGTGCTGCTTCTTCCTGACTGCCAATCAAGACCTGGACCTTTAAAACATATCTCATATTCCATATGCTGCCTTGCACATGGCAGTGACTGCTGTAAGATTCTTGGAGATACTGAGAGTGATGAACAAGCAGATTATGTTGCTTTCACCCAACAATTTATGGAATGTAAAGGTGGTATTTATACTTTTACATAATCTTGTAAAGGAAAGCACATAATGTATGCTAAGTAAATTGCCAAAGGCATGTGTTCCAGGTCTGAGGAACCTTGGGTCACTTTCAAATTATTCCATATCCCCTATGAAAAATAATTTGGTCCCACAGGTGGATCCAATCTGGATCAGCTGTTATGATCCCATCAGGAGACTGTAACAACACTGGCAGCTTGGAATTAATGGCCATCTACACAATCTTATGACAGGATCACAACAGTGTTTGGCTAATTTAACTGCTAAATAAAGTTGAAAAACATAACAGTGTTTGTATGGTATTTTGTCAAGGGTGGCATGGCATTGTTGTGGTCTTAGTGCACTCTACAACTATTTGAGCAGATCTAACCAGCCAGTACATCTAATTGCCTTTTATGGCAAAAAATTTGATGGTGTTTTGATGGCCTCATTGCAAGCCTCTCATGGCATTATTATGGCAGTATGGCAGCCTACAGCTAGTTCTGTACAATGCTACTGTACCAATTTACCAAATGGTGTTTCCTTTTTCTACCTCCCATGTGCAATTCATATATTCCACTGTAGAATCACCCCTCTTTATTTGCTTACCCACTACTACCTTGGATATTCCACACATAGTCTGAATCAAAAAGTACTATGGCTTCCTGCTTACTAACCTCTGCAAATGTGCACACCTGCAGCAATTGACACTTCTATCACCTCAACTTTACAGCTTTTTAGTGTGATACGTGCAAAGTTGCCATATACCTTGTACTGCTAGTAACATATACATCTTGCAAGCATATGCTTGGTTGCCACCACTTCTGCCATGAATACCTCCTGAATATCCACAAAGAACTTTTTGGTATTTAGCCAATATACTCCTTCTCCCTGCCAGATTCTAGTCCCCCTTATAGGTGCACTCTGGCTCTTGCTTGTGTGAATTTGGAATTGAATGGTGTGGAAATTGGCTTGTGACCAAGAGAAATCTGGCATATCTTGGTAGAGTTTTCCTAATAAGAATTAGTTGCTTGTTGCACCCAACCCAACTTTGCATTACTTAACTGATTAGCCACATATTGGAGCTGCTTAGCTTCTTAATGCTGTAGGAATGGGTGTCTTCATATGCACATCTGTTCTAAGTATTTTCCACCTTTTCCTGGCTGTTCTCCTTGTGCCAACTCATCACATCAATAACAGACTTCAAGGTAATATTCTTGATGAGATTGGGATATGGTAGTACCTGCAACTTGACTTGTCTTCCTATCTCCCACACATCTGCTCCACAGGAAACTCCCCAAAGGTGAAGCATAGTCCAATATTCTCAACACACTAAGCAAGATGGAGTAGCAAATGGATACAGTAGCAGCAGAGATCTACACATTCAGCTTTATGTTTGTAGTATAGCCGCTCAAATCCTGTCACAAACTCCTTGCACAAAAGCTGTAGATGCATCAAGTTGGCATTGGTGATCTGCTTCTGGATAAATATTCCTACAATGTCTACATATGACTCCCAATGCTTTCAATGTACTATTGGTAGAAATAGATTCAGAAGGCCACTTGAATAAATACATATCTAGTTTATCCAGTCCTTACACTTGTATTGTTGCATATGCATATGAATGTTGATTGAAGTCGATGAGAGATACTTTGTGTAGTAGATACTGTGTAATATCTTGCCTATTCATTCAAATTTCTCTGGTATCTCAAAGGGCTCATTTGGCTTGAAATGCACCATGTACAACTTGGTCATCAGTATAGGGATATTGTTGAAATGCAAATGCTTTGCTCCCAGTGGAAAGCTTTTGCACCAGCAGATACCCTCTACCTTAGGTATCTCTGGTTTCTAATTAACTCCATATTGCAGCCAATGGCTTATAGCTTGCCAACTGTGCTGCAATTGCATGCAGACTTCTCTATGTTCTCTCTATGGGAAGATGACATTCTCAGTGTTGGTATTTGGATGACAATAATGAGTGTTAGTTATGGAATAAGTACCCAGGATCTCACATATTTGACAGCAATACCATTCATTGTGCCCTGAAAAGACAACTATCTTGCTGATGGCTGGGATGTCTCCAATGCAGATGATAATATGAACTTTGACATGACAGTCATTTACTGTTATCCCACTTGAAAGCATACAAAATTATCCAGCAATGGATACATGTAGCTATCCATGTTGGACAGTGATTTAGGCCCAAATACCAGCAAGACTACCATCAGATTTTGGCTTTGATACCACAAGATAGGTGGCTGATTCAAGTTGAAAAGAATCAGTGGCAAGCAGGATTGGCTGGTAGCATTCTTGTTTTATGAGAATCCATCAAGTGCCAAGGCAAAGGCATGGTCATACATACCTTCAAAGTAGCCCTTGCTTCTTAGCTGTTTGAAAAGTTTGCCTTTGAATATAATGGATATGTTTGCACTTGATTGATATTAAGTGCAGTACTTTATAGCTTCACAGTATTTCCAGACTGCATGAGCTTCTTCAGACAGGGTATTACTGGAATATATCCAGAGTGTGAACAATGTTTTCCCCCAATAGTGGTGGATTCCTGACAAGTTGGACAGCTTGCAATGGTGGCATTTTCTGATGTGAATGTCATGCAAATTTTAACACAGACTGCTATCAGGATAGCATGGTGGTGTAGAGGTACTCCTGGGAGAAGCTACACAACTCAAGGTGTATGAGGTGTCTGATGGGTGCAATAACCTCTGGATCTAAACTGCTGGTGTTTGTCAATATGTCACTATGGTAAAAGCTCCTGCTTCTTTAGCTTCTTAGGTGCTCTAAGTGTCCCCAACAGCCTCTGTGTGTCTTGTGCACCACCCTGAAAAGCTCCTTGATGGCAGGTCTGAGATGTAACAATTGAAGGCAGGTGCAGTGTTCAACTGCTAATCAATAAGGGAGAAGTGTTACTGATAGAAGGGATGATTTATTGATGAGGGATTGCCTTCCCTTAAATACTGTTGCTGATTGCCAATTAATTACTGATGACAAGGTTCTAGAAGACTCCAGGCATCAGAGAAATTCTTGATGACATCACTATGAGCTAAAAATATGCCAAGAATGTTCTGGAAGGCTCTTAAAGGCACAGCACATCCAACCAATCAGGGAGCAGTAGTCTGAAGCCTGTGTAACATAGATATACCATGTATGGTATATAAATGATAGGGATGGGGACACAGACTGTTGTACATCAACATTTAAAACTTGGCCAATTTCACTCCATTGGAAAGTCTAGTAGCCTAACTAATTTTCCCTAACCCAAACATAACTAATCCTAGTTATGGTTTATTTTATTACTTCTCAGAATTTATTTTTAGCTGTCACACTGGATCAATTTTCATGTGGTCATGACATGCCCAACTGATCTGCTAAGCCTTTCCAAGTGATAAGTCAACTGAAATTTATCCAACCACTTAGCAGTTGCCAAGACATCAGCTGATTAATGATGCAATTTCTCATCTATCTTATGCACCTATCAACACCCCAACAGATTTTAATTAGTCCAGTCTCTTGGCAATTACTAATGCAACTCAATCAGAAAAGTATACATAAAGTTTACTGAACCTTTTGGTTTAGTGCATGTCACAACAAAATTAAGAATTCAACAAATCCATTCTAGTTTCTACCCAAGCTTAGCATATCTAGCACTCTCAAGAACACCAAGCCTAGCCTACACAGCAAACCTAATCTGTTGCCTTTATAGCCCAACTCAGCTAAATATAAGACCAATATTAGACCAGAACCTCTCTGCTAATATTTCTGCCACTCATGACAATTCTAAGATTGTGCACTTAGTTGTCACTTAGGTTCAGTTAACTCATTCAAGCATTATATTACACTTTTCTCTTGGATACAACATTTTTTTTGCTGAATTCCATTAGACTTGTTCCATTGGGCCATTGATCATAGTGCCAGAAAGTGCTGTATACTTTGTTATTAATTTGATATCTTAGGGTCATATGCATGTCAATTTTGATCCCAAACTGGCACTGTATGGCACCATCTGGCATGCTATGGCACTATTGGGCACTATGATTGGCTGGAATGATGGAACAAGTCTATTATATTCAACCCCGCTACAATATTTCCTCAGCAGCAAGCAATCCAAATCTTTCCATCTTGAAGGAAACCCACAGAAATCAGGAAGAACTAACTGAACAGCTTGAAAACATCATGCATGAAAGAAACACTTTGATGCATGAGCACTCAAAGCTTGCCAAGACAAGATCTGGCAATCATTGTTGTGGTGGTGTATAGGTCCAAGGGAGAGATATGTCCAGCACTTCTCAAGTGTTTTGTGTGTGGGGTGCTCACTGGGTGCAATAACCTCTGGCAAAAGCTTGCTAGGAATACTTGGGTTCTGTCCAGATATCAATAGAAGTCTTAATAACATCAGAATGACCTAAAAATGTTCTAAGTAGGTGCCAGAATGTTCTAAGAGGCACAGCACATCCAACAAATCAGGAATCAGTACCCTGAAACCTGTGTAACATAGGGATACCATATACAGTATTGAAATGTTAGGGATGGTGACACAGGTTATTCATGTGTCACGGGTACTGACACAGGTACTTGCCTAATGTAGAAGCACTTGCTGCTAGTAATCTTACATAAAGTGAGGGATAACCTATGCAATAAGGTAAGCAGGTGTGATAGTCAACTAGCTTATGGGATAGTACTGATCAGGTAAGACAAATGGGATATACCAAAATAAGTGTATCAGAGAAATAGGGAAGTAGAAAATATGGGAATGAGCACATCTGTCAGTGGGTGTCACTGTCACCCCACTACATTGTAGAGATGAATTTCTACAAGTTATTTCTGGTTACCAAGATGAAACTGGAGTTATCAAAGAAGCCCTGGAGAATGTTGCCATTGTAATTGACAGCATTGAAAATCCACCAAGCCTTGCTCTGCATCAGCCACCAAGAATTCATGCCATTGGATCCTCCAGATCTACATCTCCCTCTAGACTTACCCTGGTGGTGTCCCAAGATCCTTGCCTCTTTATGCTGAAGGAGCTAATGCCATAAAGAATCCCACTGAGTTTCTTTACAAGTTTAGTCATGTCTTAGCTATGCACCAGTTAGAACCTGACACCAATTGGGCTAGACTTCTACCTCTCTGTTTTACCATGAAAGATGCTGACTGGGTTGAGGTGAACAATCCTTCCATTAGTACATGGAAAGTTGCCCAGAACCTCTTTTGTGGCCATTCTGAAGATCCTGTCAAGAAAGTGCATCTAAACTGCAACTGATGGAAAACTAAAATGTAAAAAGGTGAATTTGAGCAACACTTCTGTGATAGATTCCAAAGACAAATGAGAATAACCAAAGTTAGTGATGATAATCCATTGCTTAATTCTCATTTTCTTTCAAACTTTTCACACCAGCTACAGAGCAATATTGCAATTGCCAAAGCATGTAACCCTGCACGTACCTATGACAAAATCTCAGAGATATGTACACTTGCAATCACCATGCCTGCAGCTGTTAGCCAGGCTTCATGTATCTCCATTCAAGATGCAGCAACAACCGGAAAAGAGAGCAGTCATATGACCAAGACAAAGTCAACCGCTAGCAAGTGTTGTGAGCTTCATGGAAGATGCTATCATTCTACCAGTGAGTGAAAGGCATCACCAAGCAGTCAAACTAGTCAGGAAACATGTCAGAGAAGCAGCAAAACACCAAAACTGATAATCCATATGCTGATGACAAATGCTTAAAATGTGGAAAGATGGGACATAGATCACCTGCCTGTCCTGAGAAGAGCTCTACACCATTGGCAAAAATTACTCAGATTCTAGATGATCATTCAACCAATGATATGACAGGGTATGAGGAAGCATATGAAGAACTTGCAGTTCAAGATTGTCACAACCTCTTTGAAATTCTGGCTAAAATTGCAACTGTTCAAGAAAAGAAACAACCAATTGTGCAGCTAAAAGCTATAGAGCTGCCACTCAAACTCAATGGCCAATCATATGTAGCACTACTGGAAACTGGATCATCCAACTCTATTGTATCAACTAATGTAGTCAAGGAACTCAAATTGGCAATAGAAAAGCAACCAAGAAAAATCATACTTGCGGCTAAGGACCTCTCAGCCCCAAGAATTGGCATCACCAACCCAATCAGCATACATTGTGGTTCAATAACTATAATCCATCAGATGGAAGCTATTGACATTCCAGATGGACCTCAGGTAGTCATTGGTCTATATGCCTTCTCCAAACTTGACTTTCACATAGGCAGACAACCAGTTTCATATCCTGGAATCACTAAGTCTCAGCCACCCAGAATGGATCAGATTCCAGAGATTATCTCTCCCCATCCAGAAGCAGAGGAGTCAACCCCACCTTTTCAAGTGTATTCTCAATCAATCAAATTGGAAATTCAGCTGGCCATAGAAAGAAACCAAGCCATTCCCAGGCACAGTTTCTGCACTATTCCAGAATCCATTGTTGTACTAGAAACCCCACCTGGTGAGTTAACATGGAGGAGGCAATACCCAATTCTGCATTCTTGTCAACACTTAGTTGATGAATTAGTCCAAAAGTGGGTTGACAATGGAATTATCACTCAAGCCCCTGTCAACACAACATTCAACAGCCCTTTGACACTTGCACCAAAGAAAGGTGCTGATGGAAATCTAACTCTGAAGAGACCCTGTTTGGACCCTAGACCTCTGAACAAGCTTCTCCAAGATGACAAATTTCCAATTCCAAGAATCCAGGATATCTTTTCCTCACCATTGGACACAAAAGTATTCTCTAAATTGAACTTGAAGGATGCATATCACTGATTCCAGATCCATCCTGATCATCAGCATAAGACTGCTTTTACTTGGAATAATATGCAATGGATGTTTCAGGGAGCTCCCTTTGGCCTAAAGACACTGATCAGCAAGTTCCAGAGAGCCATGACTATAATACTTAAGAACACACCATAGGCCTTAGTATTTGTTGATGATGTCATCATATTTTCCACACACCGTTGTGGTGGTGTATAGGTCCAAGGGAGAGATATGTCCAACACTTCTCAAGTGTTTTGTGTGTGGGGTGTTCACTGGGTGCAATAACCTCTGGCAAAAGCTTGCTAGGAATACTTGGGTTCTGTCTCTAATCTAATGTGAAGGGGAATAAAGCCACAAGCTTGTCAAGGGAAAACTATTGAGCTACAATCCCCAACTTAGTTGGCATCTTAACAAAAGTATGTGCTGGGTTCAGCGTCCATTGAGATGACAATGTACTAAAGCTTCCAAAGTCAAAACAACTGTAAACTCCACCAGCAGGGACTTGATAAGAATGCAGCTGTGGTCAATAGTTACAAAGACAGAAAAGTATCTTTGCCTGTACGAGAACAAACTTGGGAAAGAATCAAATATAATAAAATATACCTACTCTGAGTATTCCTCACAAGTAGTGCCTCCAAGGTCAGTTGGCTGTCAGCGCGGTTTCCTGGGGGTGTCCTGTGGTCTAGGGTTGGAAGTTCAGGTAGCAGCAGGTAGCAGTGATCACACTAATCAACAAGTTGGTATATTGATAAAAGGGATGATGATTTATTGTTGAGGGATAGCCTCCCTTATATACTTTTCTCACTGGCTAAGTGATTACTAATCATGGTGTTCCAGAAGGTTCCGGAGATCAATAGAAATCTTAATGACATCAGAATGACCTAAGAATGTTCTAAGTAGGTGCCGGAAGGTTCTAAGAGGCACAGCACATCCAACCAATCAGGAATCAGTATTCTGAAACCTGTGTAACATGGGGATACCATATATGGTATGGAAATGGTAGGGATGGTGACACGGGCTGATCATGTGTCACAGGTACTGGCGCGGGTACTTGCCTAATATAGAAGTACTTATAGCTAGTAATCTTACATAAAGTGAGGGTTAACTTATGCAATAAGGTAAGCAGGTGTGATAGTCAACCGGCTTATGGGATAGTACTGATTGGGTAAGACAAATGGGATAAAACTAAAATAAGTGTAGTAGAGATATAGGGAAGTAGAAAATAAGGGAATGAGCACATCTGTCAGTGGGTGTCACTGTCACCCCACTACACCGTGATGATCATGCAACCCATGTCACTGATTTAATCAATTGACTGACAGCTGCTGGACTGATTCTTAATGCATAAAAGTGCAGCTTTGCCCACCTCAAAATTAATCTACTTGGATTCATTGTCACACCAGATGGCCACCAGCTTGATCCTTTCAAACTGGTAAGTATTCCTGAATGGCTAAGACCCACTAGTGCTAAGCAACTCCAACATTATCTTGGAGTATTCAGCTATTTCAGGGAGAACATTCCACTCACATTCTCATTGAGTGCCCCTTTGGATGCAATATGCCATAGTCCTAATCTTCCCTCAGCCTGGAACAAGGTTCATGACCAAGCATTTGAGTCACTCTGCCAGTTGCTCTCACAGGCACCCACCCTATCCAAACCAGACTTTACTAAGACCTTTGTTATTGCTATGGATGCATCTAATGTTGGGTTAGGGGCTGTCCTATACCAGGATGAAGACCAAAATCCACCTCACTGGATCTCTTTTCAAGCCAGATCCCTACAACCTGCTGAGATAAACTACTCTGTCACCAAGATGGAGCTACTTGCCATAGTCTTTGCCTTGAGGAAGTTTCATCAGTACTTATGGGGTGATCCTTTTATCTTGTACACCAACCACCAAGCCCTTGTCTATGTCCAAACTCAAAAGACTCTGATTGCAATGCTTACTAACTGGCTTGATACTCTACTTGATTATGAATATACAGTTATTCATTGCCCAGGAATCCTCAACATCCTGCCTGGGCACCTTTCAAGACTTTTCCCAACTTCTCCTTGGGAGGGACATGTAATTACTGATGTAATGAGTAAGCTCACTACAATTTCCAAATTTACTCCTCAACCGCATTCAGCAACCAGGAAAATCCCACACACCAATGAAAGAAAAATGTTGATACAGAGGAGTCATCTACATGGACACTTTGGAGCTGACACACTTATGAAGAAGCTACACTCTGATGGATATCACTGGCCAAATATCAAAGCTGACTGCCTAGAATTTGTCAAGTCTAGCAGAGAATGTCAGCTTTACAATATCAACCGCCATGGATTTCACCCATTGAGTCCCATCCATGCAAGCCTTCCTATTGATCATATTGCAATTGATCCAGCTGGTCCTTTCACCACTAGCAATGATGGTAATCACTGCCTCTTTGTAATTGTGGATGTCCGCACATGTTTTGTACTCCTCAAAGCTATCCCAGACAACTATGCTGCCACTATTGCATGAACACAATTCAAGCTCCTCTGCCTTTTTGGATTTTCTAAGGTCATTCAATAGGACAATGGAACAGAATTTGTAAATCATGTGATCAAAGCCCTCTATAAGAATAGCGCCATTGATCACCATATGAATACTCCATATCATCCAAAAGCTAATGGACTTGCTGAAAGACATGTTCAGACCTCAGTGAACAGCATCAGGAAATCTATCAAAGGTATCAAGTAGAATTTGGACAAGTACATACCCACTGTACAGTATGCTATCAACACCAATATTGCCACTCTACATGGATCAACGCCATTTTCTTTGATGTTTGGAAGAAGATACAGCCATTTTGGGGACTACCCAAATACAGAGCTAGCAAGTTTGAATAGAGACAAGTTAAAGAACTGGCCTGAGTACCTTACAAACATTGTCTACCCTGCTATCAGTGCCAGAGGTAGGGCCACATAGCAAAAGATGACTTCAACACATGCCTCAAGACACATGAGCAGAAGCTTTCCAGATGGGTCATATGTCATGACATTAGAACCAATCCAGCATTCAAAACTTGACCCCAAATATGAAGGCCCACTCAAAGTTGTTAGAGGTACCACTGGAGGATCTTATGTACTTCAGGACAGTACTCAAGCACTGCTACCCAAAAACTTTCCACCTTCTTCACTCAAACTTATATCTCAAGACCTAGCTACTTCTGAATCCTATGAAGTTGAAGCTATTGTTGACCATGATGGAGAAGAACCAAATTGCCTTTATTTAGTCAAGTGGAAAGGTTATGATGCCAAACACAACACCTAGGAACCTTACACCAGCTTTGATGATGTTGTCTTCATTGATCATTATTGAAACTGCAGGGGAACCCAGAAGGTATCTGAAAACTCCTGTTCCCGGAAGGAAGTGATGTTTTGCATCAACACTTAAAACTTGGCCAATTTCACTCCATTGGAAAGTCTAGCACCCTAACTGATTTTCCCAACCCAAACATAACTAATCCCTGTTATGGTTTATTTTATCACTTCTCAGAACTTATTTTTGGCTGTCACACCTGATCAATTTTCATGTGGTCATTACATGCCCAACTGATCTGCTAAGCCTATCTAAGTGAAACTCAACTGAGATTTATCCAACCACATAGCAGTTGCAAAGACATTGGCTGATTAATGATGCAATTTCTCATTTATCTTATGCACCTATCAACACCCCAATAGATTTAAATTAGTCCAGTCTCTTGGCGCTTACTAATGCAACTCAATCAGAAAAGTATAAATAAAGTTTACCAAACCTTTTTGTTCAGTATGTGTCTCAACAAAGTAAGAAAGCAACAACTCCATTCTAGTTTCTACCCAAGCTTAACATATCTAGCACTCTCAAGAACACCAAGCCTAGCCTACACAGCAAACCTACTATGTTGCCTTTATAGCCCAACTCAGCTAAATATAAGGCCAATATTAGACCAGAACCTCTCTGCTAATATTTCTGTCACTCTTGACAATTCTAAGATTGTGCACTTAGTTGTCACTTAGGTTCAGTTAACTCATTCAAGAGCTTTATTACACTTCTCTTGGATACAACACAGATTTAGGTCATGTGTCACGGGTACTGATGTGGGTACTTGCCCAATGTAGATACATATAAATATCACAAAGCTGAATAACATCTGGAATAACTCATGCTAATAACTAATCAGGGTAAACATCATATGGGGATAATACTAATAATATGGGCAAAAGGAGAATGAGATAATACTGATAAGATAAAATATGGATAAGTACAACATAAAAGTTATATGAATATACTTGTCTGTGGGAGGTATGCTTACCCTACCACAATGGTTTCAGGGTAATATGTTGCCAGCAGCATGACAATTTTCCATTTATACCATGCACATGATAAGTTGCATCTCAGGTTGATTTTGGTGAGAAGTAGTAGTAAATCCTCAAAGCCACCATTGCTGATATTAGTAGAAATGAGCCACTCCAGCCACAACATCACATCATTCACCAGTAGATGGATTACTGGGCTAATTTGACTCCATAGAGTATCCTTGGCATATTTTTCCATGGGGGTTGTCTCATTGCATAATGGGGTTTTGCTGGGCTCATGCAGGGTACTGTTGTTGGGGAAGATAGGCTCACTACCATCAGTGAGCCTGCTTCTTCAGAGCTATCACTCTGCATGCCATATTCAGAAGGCTGGGGTGAGCCTAAAGGGGTCACAGACTCACCTGACTCAATTTGCGCAAGGTGACAAGTATGGCCAGGTGCCATTATAGAAGTACCATCTACACAATCTTATGATGCAATCACAACAGTGTTTAGCTAATTTTACAGCCAAATAAAGTTAAAAACATAACAGTGTTTGTATGATATTTTACCAAGGGTGGCATGGCATTGTTGTGGTCTTGGTGCACTCTACAACTATTTGAGTGGATCCAATTGGCCAGTACATCCAGTTGCCTTATATGGCAAACAATGTAGCAGTGTTTTGATGGCCTTATTGCAAGCTTCTCATGGCATTATTACAGCAGTATGGCAGCCTACAGCTAGTTGTGTGTAATACTACCGTACCCATTTACCAAATGGTATTTCCTTTTTCTACCTCCCCTTGCACAATTCATATATTCCACTGTAGAATTACCCCTCTTTATTTACTAACCTACAACTACCTTTGGTATCCCACATATAGTTTGAATCAAATATACTATAGCCTCCTACTTGCTAACCTCCACTGATGTGCACACCTGCTGCAATTGACATATGTCTATCATATCAACTTTACAGCCTTTTAGTGTGATACTTGCAAAGTTGCCATATACCTTATATTGCTGGTAACATATACATCTTGCAAACATATATTTTGTTGCCACCACTTTTGCCATGAATACCTCCTGAATATCTGCAAAGAACTTTTTGGTATTTAGCCAATATATTCCTTCTCCCTGCTGGATTCTAGTCCCCCTTATTGGTGTGCTCTGGCTCTTGTTTATATGAGTTCTGTATTGAATGGCATAAAAATTAGCATGTGACCAGGAGAAATATGGCATACTTGGGTAAAATTGTCTTAATATAAATTAGTTGCTTGTTGCACCTAACCCAACTTTCCATTACCTATTAGATTAAACATACATTGGGGCTGCTTAGCTTCTCAATGCTAAAGGCATGAGAACTTCCTGGAATTTAACCAATCTATACCTTGTCATTACCAAGCTCTAGTCCCCTTATAGGTGAGCTCTGGCTCCTGATTGTGCAAATTCCATATGGAATGGTGTTGAAATTGTCTCATGACCAGAAGAAACCAGGCATACTTTGGTGGAGTTATTCTTATAAAGATTAGTTATTTCTTGCACACAACCCATATTATTATTACCTAACTGATTACCCATACATTGGGGCTGCTGAGCTTCTTAATGCTAAAGTTACAAGTATCACCATGTGCACATATGTCCTCAGCATTTCCCAACTTTTCCTGGCTGTCCTGCATATGCCAGCTCATTGCATCCATGACAGACATGAAGGTAATATTGTTGATGAAACTAGGATATGGTAGTACCTCCAACTTGACTTGTTTTCCTATCTCCCTACACATCTGCTTCATAGGGAACTCCCCAAACCTGAAGTAAGGCCCATAATATCCCACACATAAAGTAAGATGGAGCAGAGAATGGTCACAGTAGCAGCAGAGATTTGCATTGTTGCATATGCACATAAATATTGATTGGAGCCTGTCTGCAATGCTTCAGGTGGTGGATATCTGTAGTATCATGCCAGTTCTTTCAAGCTTCTCTGGCATCTCAAAGGGCTCATTCAGCTTAAATGCCCCATGTGAAACTTGGTAATTAGTATAGTGATATTGTTGAAAAGGCATGTGCATTGCTCCTCATGAAAGCTTTTACTCCCACAGATACCCTTTATCATAAGTATCTCCAGCTTCTAATTAACTCCATATCAGGGCCAATGGCTTAAAGCTTGCCAATTTTGTTGCAGTTGCATACCAACTTCTGTATGTTCCTTCTATGGGAAGATGACATTCTCAGTGTTGGTATTTGGTTGACAATAATGTGTGTGAGATATGAAATAGGTCCCCTGGATCTCACACATTTGACACCAATACCATCTATTGTGCCCAGAAAAGCCAGCTATCCTGCTGATGGCTGGGGTATCTCAATTGCAGATAACAATATGTTCTTTGATATGATGGCCAGCTAGTAGTATCCTGCTGGAAAGCATACAAGATACATCTGGCAATGGATGCAGGTGGCTGTCCTGGTTGGATGGTGTTTTAGGCCCAGCTATCAGCAAGAATACCATCAGATTTGTGCTTGGATACTGTAAGATATGTGGCTGATTAAGGTTCATGAGAATCAGTGGCCAGCAGGATTTGCTGGTAGAGTACTTGTTTAATGAGATACATCAAGTGCCAAGGCAAAGGCATGGTCATACATACCTTCAAAGTAGCCCTTGCTACATAGTTATTTGTAATGTTTGCTATCATATAAATTGGATATGTTTGTACTTGATTGATACTGAGTGTGGTACTTAATAGCTTATATAGGTTTGTGCTAGATTGATACTGAGTTTGGTACTTTATGGAGTCAAAACACTGGTTGGACTGCATGGACTTATTTAGACAAGGTATTAATGGAATATATCTGCAGTGTGAACAATGCTTTCCTCCAACTGTGGGGATTCCTGACAAGTTTGACACCTTGCAATGGTGGCAATTTCTGATGTGAAAGCCATGCAACTGTTTCCACATGCTGGTATCAGAATAGTCTCAAAGTCATATGCTGCCAGCTGCATGACAGTTGTCCATGTGTACCATGTACAAGGTAAGTTGCATACTGGTGTTAGGGGAAATAAGCTCCCAATCCATCATTGAGCCCACTTCTTCAAAGCAATCACTCTGTATGCCATATTCAGAAGGCTCAGGAGAGTCTAAGTGCATCACAAGCTCACCGTAATCAGCTTCCATAATGTGACAAGTATGGCTTGGTGCCAATATAGAATTATCAAGCGGCTGGCAAGATATGATTGGTACAGCAGCAACTGAAGAATGGACAAATATGACTTGTGTGACAAAACACTCTCCATAGTCCTTTCAATACTTCCTATACTCTCTATATGCTTCATGGCTGAGAAGCTTGTTACAATAGCACATGGCCTTTTTTCTCTTCTCTTGCAGGCATTGAATCATAGTAGTCTTCAGTATAGAGCAAACCATTTGACACTCAGTAACTTAAAGGTATTATACTACATTTTGGACAATACTGATATGAATTTAAGACAGTCTTGGAATTGAGATATTGCACCTAAATGAATATAAGAATCAATGATGACCTGCCATTGTAGGTATTATAGATAGGGTTGTGGCACCACAAGCACATGTATATCTAACACTATTTCCCCTTTGGTTTGACACACTTCCACATATATGCTGCCAAAAAAAAACAAAGTTGTCTGGTTCCCAAACAAACCCAATTGCTGAAAGCAGCAGAAGAATGGTTGGACAGCAGCTTGCTGTGAAACTCAGTGCAGCAAGCAGGGCCTCATCAAAAATGGCTATGTTGAAAGTGTGCCCACCTAAGGTAACAATGCAGACTCCTCAGGCTCTCAGTCAGGTAGGTCAATGAGAATATCTGTGGAGTCACAAGCTGACCATAATGCCCATGCATATGAGAATATAGCAATGAGAGTACTCTTAGCTTAAGACCAGCAAGTGGCCGTCATATCATCACCACCACCTATATTAGCAGGTATGTTGTCAACTTATACCAGAGCACTAACAAGGTAATTAGTTGCAGTGGCTGATAAGATAGATGCAATGGTGCAGGGTAATCTGGAAATATTCCAGAAACAGGATGAGCCAATAAAACATTTAGAGTAATTAATATACCAGGTAGCCAATGCTGTATCCTTGCTGCCAAGATGGAACTCAAGTAGCACAATGTCACAGCTAGGAGTTGAGCCACTTTCCAATATAGCAGCAGAGGAACACTGTACAGTCTTTGAAGCACAGTAACAGTGCCAAAGATAAATCCTACAGAAAAACCAATGACAGCATGGGAGGGAGACACTAATGTATTTATACCCTACCCTCATAATCTAATGACACTGAAGATGGTGAAGCTATCAAGTGTAATGATGAAGAGTGGGTTAATATTCTAGTAGCTGTTAGAAGTCTAGCACAGCATCACCTTAAGGCCAGCATATCATAGGACCATCCAGACCTCAAGGCCAAGCAGAATGTGCTTGACCTATTCCATGAGCATTATCCTGGATTCAAGCAAGCAAGCAAATTTTGGGCTAGTATTGGGACTCTTAGAAACTCTCGCAAGAATAGCAGAAACTATCAGAGGCAGGCAAGCAAGGATGCCATGGCTAAAAACCAGTGGCTTCCTGAAGAGCTTGTCACAAGCTGGGCTGAAAGCTCCATGCAATTGACAAGGAACTGCTGAGTAGCCAGAAGAGTGCCAGTAAGGGACAAGCAGGCAGAAGCAGGTATATTGGTGCAGCATTTATCAAGGAGAAAAGGTAGTTCAATACCGGAAGATCTCAGTCACAGTAGCAGCAAAGGACTGAGAGTGACACCCATGCCTATCACAGCAGTCTGTCTCAAGGAGGGCCAATAGTTCCAAGTCAGTGGCAAAATATTATCAAGTAGGCAGGAGAGTGCCTGCAAGGGACAAGCAGGGAAAAAAGGATGCATCATTGCAGCATTCATTATGGAAAAAACAGTGTACAACAAAAGAAGTGCTGAATCAAAGTAGTTGTGAAAGACACAGTGATGATAAAGGTAAGGTAAAGAGACAAAGGTCTACCTAAGTTGGAGACAAGGAAGCATAAGTAAGAAGTTACAGCTGTAACAGATTATTGTCATCAGACTAGAACAGGCTGAATCCTATAATAGCCAAGAAAAATTAACAACAAGACAAAAGCTGCTTTCTCAAGTGTTGGAGGTGCAGCCAGTTGATTTACACTCCAGTGAGGTAGATGAGTTTGCAGAGAAAAGCAATTTATCTACAACTGCCTCTACCCCCTCCATTGTAGACAGAGTGGAGATCCTTGTGACAGACAAGGCATCCATGTCAAAAGCTAAAAGACCATAACAATGCCTAAAGTGGAATTGCTGGGCACTAATAGGCACACCAAGAGGTTGCAGCTCTTTGTCAAGAGCAGTGCTTGAGAACACTCATTTGAATATTGCAGGGATTTCTTGCAAAGACTTACAGATGAGGTTCTAGACCTTGCTATGCCAGCTGAAGACCAATATGTATGGGAACCAATGAATGGACAGTGGCACAAAGCTGCAGGTTTCCAGCCAAAGTCATGGAAAAAGGGTACTCCAGCAGAAATACTTATTGAATGGTTGATCTTAATGGAGTAACTTGTTGAGTGTGGGATTGGGCTAATGCTAGTGTTAGGCATAGATACTTATATAGGTCAATACAGCTGGTAATTGAGGTACAACTGATGTTTCATTGGAAATAAATCAATATGCATGATTGAAAAGTAACAGAATCAGTTGAGTCAGGAAGTAATGAGTGTCAAAAAGAGGCAATAGCCAATAAATATACCCAATTGTAGGAGGTGATTAAGTGTCTGAGATCAAAAAGTGCAAAAATTGGCAGACAACCAATCAAAAGTCACTTATGTATTGTTCTGATGAAAAGTTTTGACCAAGTCTTTAATGAAATCTGGATGCAATTAATTTTCAACAGTCTTTGCATGGTGTCCTGATGGGATCAATACTTCTTAGCTGTCGGACTTTGATATTGTTAAAGCCTTTTGGTGTAATCATTGCAATTATTTTAATAGAGCAAGTGGCAAAGAAATATTGCATTGTCAGAAGTGTGTAAGCAAGGGACAGGCAGGCATAAACAGACGCGCAAGTGCAGCATTCATTAAGTAGAAAACAGCGTAGAATACAAGACTCACTCAGTCAAAGTAGCCGTAGAAGACTTGGCAGTGATAATGGTAAAAGGAGAAAGAGAAAAAGGTCTACCCAATCCAGAGACAGGGAAGCATGAGAAATAAGCTGTAGCTCTTACCAACTGAAGCAATCAGTCCAAAACAGGCTGATTCCCATAATAGCAAAGAAAATTACCAACAAGACAAAAGCTGCTTTCTCAGAGCTGGAAGCTCTTCCAGTTGAGCTACACTCCAGTAAGGGAGATGAGATTGCAGAGAAAAGCAGTTCATCTACCTCTGTGATAATGGAAAGTATTCCATTACTACAATATCTCAATACCAATATTGCACTCATTGCTTTATTTTGCTTTTTGCTATTGTAACACACAAGTGAAAGATCAAGAAATTCCAACTTTGAAGGACAAAAATTCCAGACCCTGACAAGCAATCCACCTAAGAATATTTTGTCATACAGAACATGCAGTAGCCAACAAATTTTTGAAATTACAGCACATTTGAAGCAGCACTTAAGGAGTTGTGACCAAAAGAGTCCAATTATTATAAATACTAGGCCACTATTGCTAAGATTGCTATGGTGACTTTGGTTGCATGTAACTTTCAGAACCAGCCAATCAAATCACGTGAAATTCTTACAGGTGCTGCACCTATGTCCAATCTGCGCCACTGTCAAATTTTAGCATTGTATCATGGGTATAGCTTGCGCAATTGCCCAAAAACTTTGATCCTCAGAAATTTCATATATATGACCTCCCCAGCTGAAAAATAAAGGAGAGCCTCTCTTTCCAGAATCTCCACACTACAATTACAAGTTTAAAGGTGATAAGACTTCCCCTGCATCACTTGCACTGCTTAGTGTTCTGACTTTTATTGGTACTACATCAGAAAAGAAACTGCAAAGCTCACAAGAATCCAATCTAAGTTCTACAAGAAACTACCGCTTTTCTGTCAGAAAAGTCCCCTCTAAGAAGCCTGTTTACTCTAAAGACACCCCTTTAGAGACCCCTTTAAGAGACTCCCCCACTCTAAAGAAGCCCCTTTAGGCACCCCTTTGGTGTAAAGTCAACTTTAGAGACCACTACTAGAAGCCCCTTTACTCTAAAGACACCCCTTAAGACACCCCTTCAGGTCTAAAGACCCCTTTGGAGATTTCTACAACTCACCCCTTTAGGCTAAAGGGGAGCTCAGAGTTTCTATATTAGCAATTATTTTCTCAGAAAGGAAAGTGACTTCCAAAGAAGGAAAAGTTACTATAAAAGTAAATAAGCCCATCAGTCAACAGTAGGTCAGAACACCGCTGTAGAAGGGAGAAACACTGCCTATAGTATATTTTGAGCCTATGATTGAGGATATTAGTGAAAGTTATATCTTCTATTATTATTTCAAACTCCCAATAAACTATTTCAGTATTAGAATACTGAAAGCTGTTGTAAATTGTTGATTAGCCTCTACATTGTAGAACAAGCACCAAACTAATCATAATACAACACAACACCTGTACCTTCAAGGGCTCATACAGCTTGACATGCCCCATGTCATTAACTCAGGGATATTGTTGAAAAGCAAATGCATTGCTCTTGGTGGAAAAATTTTGCTTCAACAGATACCTGCCATTTTAAGTATCTTGAGTTTCTGTTTAACTCCATATTCTGACCAATGGCCCAAAGCTTGCCAACTTTGCTGTAATTGCATGCTGACTTCTATATGCTCCCTCTGTGGGAAGATGACATTGTTAGTGTTTGTGTTTAAAAAATAATAATGTGTGTGAGCTATGAAGTAAATCCTCTACATCTCACTCTTTCAGCAGCAAAGCGGTCAATTGTGCCCAGAAAAGCCGGCCATCTTGCTGATGCCTGGAGTAACCGCAATGCATGCAATAATATGCTCTTTGATATGATACCTACTAAGTAGCATCCTGCTAAAAAGCATACAAAACTCATCCAGCAATGGAGGCAGGTAACCTTCCATTTCTACCATTGTGCCAGTGGTAGGATGATATTACTGGTATTTTTACACAATCTTACTTATGTTGCGCAGAACAGTGCTTAACTTGCTTTATTTACTCTTCATAATGCTCCAAACACATTTCTCTCAGTGGATGTCCTCTTGTATAAATATACTGAGCATTAATGAGTACTTTAACAATTTTACCAATTCTGCTGTTTTCTCTTGTATATGACTTTCCTTGGTATTTACCTGCCAATATGCTGAATATCTGTAGATATCCAAATGTATGCTTTCCCCTCACTCTGAAGCAATTGTATATCTCTTTGTGGAGCTTCTGCTTCCTGCTAAGCACTACATTCCTTGGCTTCCTATAAGCTGTAATACATCCTAATCTCTGGCTATCCTCTCCTATTTAAGCTAAGTCAACTATACATTTCTCCCCTCTACTGATTATGCATGATTCTCTATCCAGAATGCTTAGTCATGCCTACTTCCAACAAATGGTCCACTAGACCAGATGATGTTACCCTCAATGTTGGACAATGCTTGATACTTCACATAGTTTGCCTTGTATTTTTCAGAATAAAAGTACCTATACCCTCTAGAAGATATGTTATTCCTGACTGGGAAGGTGTCCAAAAAGCTCCTGATATAGAACCTGTTGCTGAACAGTCTGGGATGTGGAAATCTATTGGAGCCTCTGGAACTAGTATTCCAAGCTTGCTATGAGTCATCCATATGCTCTGCAAGGTGGTTCTCTGTTGCTGTCAGCTTGGAATGAAAGCTTTTAGGACTTCTGTAACCATGAATGGTGGAATAAAATCCTGTAAGGTAATAGTACTTGCAACAGCAGAGAAGCTTAACAAGGGATCTCCTTGAGTACATTGTGGTAGATGGTCCATAGTACTTGGTATAGATCTTCTCTAATGTGCCAAAAGGAAGTTCAGTGGTAGTGATGGAATTGATGGGAAGAGACTATTCAGAGGAGTAGTCACATTGAAACTGGTACAAGATTGGGCAGTGGCAATATGAGTCAATTTGATGCACTCAGATTAGTTTATTTGATTTTCCAAGCATTATGATTAAATCTTCATCAGTTGCCATGTATCTCATCATTATGTTGCAAATTCATCCTCAAACAATGACATGGTGGCTTTATTGATGATTTACTCACAAGTCCATATTAAAATAGGAAATCTGCAATTGATATGACCCAATATCTGTTTCACCCATTGTGCTGGAGAAAATCCATTTTTTGACCTTTTTTTTTGGATCAATGATGAGCAGGATATGACAGAGTACAAAAGGATTGAGGACAAGCATCTGGTACTCAATCCCCATGCCACTCTGAATTTAGCTCCTGTGGCTTGTATCATGTCACAAAACTGCATGGCGACATGTCGGTCCACTGGTAGACCTTCTGGGGTGCTGGGGTGGAGGGATCATCCTGTAAACCACCATGTGGAACATCTGGGTACCTTTTCTAGGTGCTCTACAGAACCAAGTCTTACTAAGCTCACTGGTTTCACACATACCGGAGTAGACCAAGCCAAAATCCAGTCTGGCAGGTAATTGAGCATAGGTCTTGTTGTCCTGCATTGGGTCTCCAGTTGATTGATGGATTGCAACATAATAGTCAGGTTTTCTAAGTACAAGGTCAAGCTTGCGGTTCCCAAACATAAAGACCTGTAGGTCTCCTTCATAGTCATTGATCTTCATTCTTACTAGATGAGTAATATGGTTGATTATGTGAGAGTTCCTATTGGCTGTTGAGACCAAAGTTAATTTAGTGAGTTCCAAGTAGATCCCAGCTATCAAAGCAAATTGCTCTGACAAGTACTCATGCAATGCTCCTGAGGCAATCATGATTTTGGCAGGTGTGCCATTGAGTACTCCATTGAAGTATAATAGCTTTTCTAAGTTTGAGGTCATCTGGGATAGGTATTCTTTGGCCATATGAAAGGAGAGTTCTGAGTATTCCTCAAGTTCATCCTCCATGTAAATTTGCTCCAGGGCTTCAGTATGGCTGAAGGTTCTTGACAACTGGTGTTCATTTCTTCTCTGAGGGCAATACTTTGCAATATGTCCTTGCTGGTGGCAATTAAAGCAGAGCCCTTTCTTCTTACATTCTACTGGGATGGGATTCTTCTGCATAGCATCTATTTGCATTGGCACTGCTTCTCATTGTCTTCTTTCACAGTGAGTGTAGCCTCTCTGATCAGTCACTGCAGGCTTCCCAATTCCAAACATAGCTGAGCCTTAGTCAATTGCAATCTTGTTAGCTTCTTCAATAGTCCAAGGTCTCCAATAACTCACTTCCTTGCAAGTTCTTTGCTTCAGCCCATCAATAAATATTCAACTTGATCCAGGTGGTCCATTTGTGCAGTATGTCCAAGTTAATATTAACACTCATAGATGTATTCTTGTACCATTCCTTTCTGTCTCAGTGTCTTTAGCTTCCTTCACAGTAGTGTCTGCTGGTGTGGAGGTTCAAAAGCAACCTGAATTTCAAACACAAACTCATTCCAGGTAGAGATTGAAGAGTATCCTATTGTAGTGGCTGACCTGATCATGTTATGGTACCACTGCAAAGCTACATCTGCTAAGTAAGAAGCTGCATAGTGCAACTTGCCTTCTGGAGCAATTCCCTTAGCCTTGAAAGCATTTTCAATCCAGAAGGGCCTAGTTCCCAGGTTTTCATTGACTCTACCACTGTATTGGTTGACCTTTGCACTAAAGTTGCGCTTGACAGGGTTTTGCTGGTGCTGTGCCATGGTAGTCATGACATCTTGAGGGGGGCCATCTCCTTTCTTCAAAGGGGAGGTTTCTGGTTATTGCTGCTAACAATGCTACAAGTTTTGATGGAAGAGTTGCAGAAGAATGAGGAGTTTAGCTAGTATTGTATTCACTAAAATGTGAACTGATCTTTATTTAGGTTCCAGTAGCTCCTTATATACATTTTTGCAGATCAATTGCTGACTAACTGTATTTCCTAATGTAAGTTGTGGCTCATAATTCATTTGATTGCATTATCATCACCCAATTATATGATATTTAATATTTCCATTTCTGTATGACAAGGATCTGCTGATTCATCTGCAGACTAATACTACTAATATGATAGATAACACCAATATAATGATAGGCTAAACATAAAACTAATTGATTTGATCAAACACAGATCTAACTTCAACATTCATGTGGTAGATAATAACAGTATATAATGACAATCTTCCCTACTAAAGTTGAAAGGGTTCACCCAACTCTCTATTCTAGTGATACCAGTTTCTTGATGGTTCAGCACTGTCAGTAAGTCTTGCAGACTTGAGTCTGCCACTATGCAATAAATCCTGCTAGATTTTCCTTTGTCTTTCTACTAGCTGATATGTAGTCAATGGGCATTCTCTCATGATCCTGAATGGTCCAGCTCATTAAGGCTTAAGCTGCTTGCAAGTACTGCTTCTTAGAAATATAAGGTTCCAAGTTATCGAAGCCTCTGATGATATAGTCTTGACAGATCTCTGCTTTATCTATTTTGCATTTTCAGATATTTTAGCCTGTGTCTCCTGATACTATTATCCAGTTGTTGATTTCTACTAGGTTAACTGAGTCTGACCTCTTAGTAGTTGGTGAGCTTCTGTTGTGTGAGATCTCCTGGAATCCTTAGTTCACATCCATACTTCAAGTAAATGGCAACTGTTTGGTAGTGTTGTGCACCCTACCTCCACAGGCAATTAATGCTGAGTCTATGTACTCATCCCATCTATTGACAGCTACATTTGCATACTTGGTTGACAGTTTTCTAAATAGTCTTCTAAACCACTCTGCAACTCCATTAGTACAATGGTGATACACTTAGTTTGCAAAGCTTGATATATTCCATTTCCTGGTGGTCTTTCAATGATTTTGCCTTAAGTTTGGTCCTCTATCAGATAAGATTTCCACAGGGAATCCAAACTTTGTCAGGGTTTCATGGTAAATAAAGCATGCTACTTCTAGCTCACTAGTAGCTGGAAAAGGTGTAGTCACTAGCCTTTTGGTTGCATAGTCCATTGTCACTAGGATCCATCAATTGCATTTCCTGGTAATGGGCAGTTTTCAATAAAGCCAGCTCCCTATCTCTCAAATGGTCCAGCAGGTTGCAAGGGAAAGAGTTCAGCAACTAACAGTTAGCTTTGGTTAGTTTGGCAACTTGGGCATTGCTTCACTAGCTTTTCAATATCTTGTTTCATTCTATGCTACTATACTCTAACTTTTACAATGCTGTAGGTCTTTTCAATTGCAAGATGTCAATATTCATTGTGTAGCTTGTGTGATAGGTTCAGTTAAGCAGCATTGGGGCATTAAGCAATAAGGCTTCCATCAACAACCTGATAGGGTGTTTCATCCAGTACTACAAATTTGCTGGCTTCATCCCAGATCATCATCTTCATATTATTATTAACCTCATGATGAATGGCTTAGTCCTCTAGATACCATGGTAATAAGCGGTGTAAATCTGATTCATGCACCAGATTGAAATGTACAATTCATTTTAGTCTTGAAAAGGCATATTAACTGCTTTTTTGCAAGGCAGTCTATAAACTCCAAGTCAAATTGCTGAGTGTAATCACTCTATTGTGTCATTCTTCTGTGTTGTACTCTCTGAGTAAGTATACTCGTGAGAATGGCACAATCAGTCTTCACAGTGCACTTGACTCCCACAATGTAGCATCTACATGTCATCAAGTAGTGCATTATGGCAGGCATCTACTTCCCATGCATTGGAGAGTTTTGTGCTGCTGAGCATCTTTTCCTGGACTTAATAGCAGCTTGGTGTTTCATTCCCTCATGCTCTTAGCCCAGTACATCTTCAATTGCATCATCTGAAGCATATATGTGGAAAGTAATCACTTTTCTGAAGTCAGGTACTCTTAAGCTTGGCAGCTTGGCAAGTTTATTCCTGGGTGGCTGAAAGGCAGTCTAGCATGCTATGCTTCATGTCAAGGTGCAGATATCTTAACATTAGTAGCCAAAGGAGCTACTTTACTTTTAAATGTATTGAAAAATCTCCAGTAGTAAAGAACCATTCTGTGATATGATCTGAGCTCTGAAATGTCAGGGGGCTGCTTTAGATTATTGCCAATTTTCTGAGTTCTAGGGCTACTCCTGTGCTAGTGCCTACAAGTATCAGATACCAAATGTGCTGCCCGTAGAATTCATACATTGCTGGCATGCCATGTAGCTAGTTCTCTCTTAAATTCTTCATGACCTTTTCACATGTACCAAGTTGTTCTTTTCTGTCTTGCTGTATATCAATACATTGTTGGAGTAGATTACCACAAACATGTCCAAGTACTCTTGGCAGTTAGTATATGTCAAGGCCATGAATGTTGCAGGGGAATTGGTAAGGCCAAAGCAAACAACTAAGTACTTGTAATGCTTATATCTGATCTGCAATGCAGTCTTAGGAATTTTTTCTGTATTAACCCTGATCTAGTTATATCCAGGCTCAAGGTAGATTTGGCTGAATCTTGTGGCTCCATGGAATTGATCCAGCATCTCTGACTGGTGGAATGCTTACATGTTTATCTGGAAACATGACAAAATATTCCTCAAAAATGTCTAGAGTTTCTGAGAGACTGGAATAGAGGAATCTTATGTAATACTGCCATCAGAAACATCTGGGTACCTTGCATAAGTGGTCTGCAGAACTGTGTCTTGATAAGTACACCTGTGTCTAGCACACTGGACTTGAGCAAGTTGAAATCCAGTCTAGCAAACAGTTGTTACAACTCTTGATATAAGAGTTGTAGAGCAATAGGGAGTTTAGCTAGTATTGGACATACTAAAACTTGAGCTAATTTCTGATTGAGGTTCATGCAGCTCCTTATATACATTGTGCCAGACCAATTGCTGACCACTTGTATTTCCCAGTGTTGGTTGTGGCCAATGACTCATTTGATTGCATCATCACCCAGTTAGAGGTTATTTGATATATGTGCTTCTGATTAATACAGATCAGGTGATTCATCTGCTGACAAACACTACTGATTTGATAGATAAAACTGGTATACTGGTAAGCTAACCATAAACAAGTTGATTATACCAAAAACTGATCTAACTTCAATATCAGGTGGTAGATCATAACAGAGTAGCTTGTAGGTCTAGTTTCCTTTTTGGATCTGAGAGGAAAGTTTCTCTGATTGAATGATGGATTATTGTTGGATAGTCATTTCTTCCATATACCAGGTCAAATTTGAGTTTACAAATATGTAGGGTTGTAGGTCTTCTTGTAGTCATTGATCTTTGTTCTTTCTGGCTGATTTATATGGTTGCTGATGTAAGAGTTCCTATCAGCTGTTGGTACTGAACTTAATTTGGTAAATTCCAAATTGATTTCAACTTTTGAAGCAACTTCCTCTAACATGTATTTGTGTGATACTCCTACATAAATCTTGATCTGGCAGGTACTCTATTGTATACTCCAATCAAGTAAAATTGATTTCCTGAGTTGAAGGTCATTTGGTATTAGGATCTTCTGTCAAATGGAATGTGAGCTCAGAGACCTCAAGTTCATTTGGCATAGCACTATATACTTGGGCTTCAATATGGTCAAGGGTTCTTTTTGGCAGGTGTCCATTACTTCTCTGATGGCAGTACTCTAAATGTTCCTATATTGGTGGCAACTGAAGCAAAGTTCTTTCTTCTTACATTAATCTGAGCTGAATTGCATTGCAAAGCAACTATTATCATTTGTACTGCTTTTAGTTGTCTTCCATTATAGTAATTGCAGCTTTTCCAATCAGACACTGCTTGCTTACCAACACCATATATAGCTGTATCATTGTCAATGGCAATCTCAATGTCTCCTTAAATAGTCTGGAGTGTTTGATAAATCAGATACTTGCAAATTCTTGCTTTCAACCCATCTATAGAGAATTCAACTTATTCATAGGAGTCCATTCTTTCAATCTGTCTAAGTAAACCTCTATAGTCATTAATGTATTCTTGAACCATTCCTTTCTCTCTGAGTGTTGTCATTTTCCTCCTTAATAGTGTCTGCTGGTGTGGAGGCTCCTGAGCATCATGGATCTCCAGCACATACTTATCCCAGGTAGAAATAGTAGAGTATGCTATCATAGCCACTGACCTGATCTTGTTGTGGGACCATTGTCAACCTGCATTGGCAATGTAAGAAGCTGCATAAAAAAACTTCTTTCTAGAGCAATATTTTTGACCTTGACAGCTTCTTCCATTTGAAAGAGCCAATTACCCTGGTTTCATTAACTCTGACATGAAACTTGTTGACCATCATACTATATCAGCTCTTGACAGAGCTATGCTGGTTCTGTGCCATGGTAGTCATTCCTTGTTTTTGCTAGCTGAAGATCTGAGTAACAGTTGTAATTGGGCTAGAATTTGCTGCATTAAATTCTTCTATTCTTAGTTTTCCAGTATCTAGAGGGAGGTTTTGGATTATTGCTGCTTCAAAAGTTAGCAGTAAGGATATGAGAGTTGTATATGAATAAGAAGTTTGGCTGGTGTTGTATTCACTAAACCTCAGCTGATCCTTACAGAGGTCCTAGCAGCTCCTTGTTTACAGTTGGTCTGACCAGTTGCTGACTGATTATACGTTCTAATGTAGATAGTGGCTGATGACTTAATTGATTATATCTACATCACCCAATCAAAACTTAATTTACCTATTTATGTCTGAGTAGCATACACTGATTCATCTGCTGACTAATCCTATTAATTTGATAGATAATAATGACTTACTGATTGGCTCAGTACATACCAAATTAGTTTGACTAGAAGCTGATTCAACTTAAACATTCAACTGGCAGATCATAACATCAATACCTTGCTGAATGGCATAAAAATGATCCAGAAGCTGCTTCTTGTAGCTATTCTGCCTTGACTGACATTCAAACCCCAATACTAGCTTGGCCAACAAAAAGTTCTGTTCTAGATCTGTGAGGTTATCTGCAGATCCAGGTTAATGCAAATCAGTGGCCAGTAGGGCTTGCTGTTACAGCATGTGTTTCATAAAATTCCATCAAGTGCCAAGGTTTGAGAGAAATTTTATGTTCTTCAACAGTGGCACTGGTTTCTGACTGCAGTTAGCAATTGTTGTCAATTATCTCAGGAAAGCTTGTACTTGATTGGTTTTGAGTACAGTAGTTTTTAGCTTCAGAGTATTTGACAAGCTGCATTATCTTTAGGAAATGTATTACTAGTACATATCCAGGACTAAGGCATTGTATTCCTTCAGTGGTGGGGAATAGTGTGTTGTAGTCAAGAGTATCTTCTCAAGTATTAGTTCAAGACTACCAAGCACATTGACTTACTGTTCAATTTGCAAGGTTTAAATCCCATAGCTAGAAGGTATTGATCCCAGCAGGACACTGCAGGGACTGTTAGAAAAAAGTGAGCACTGGATTTCACAAGGAATATTGACTATTTTTAATCAAGACATTAAATAGGTGGCTCTTACTTGGCTCTCTACTAATTCTCCCATATTCTGATTTCAAACAGTATATCAACTGCTATATTTGTGTATTATGATTGGCAATTGCCTCTTCTGCCACCATTTACCTCCTGACTTGACTAAAGCACTTACTTTTCATGCATACAAGATGGTTTTTACCCTACATAGCTTCAATTGTAACTTAGTTGCCAATGGTACCAACCTATACAAGTCTCTGTACCCAAGCACTGACCTGACACTCAACAAGGTGCTATATCAAAATCCACCTTTCATAACCAGGTCTAAAATAGCCCCTTATTCCCATGATTAGCAGGAACCTTACAGCTTTATGCCATTGTTTACTCGCTACTACCCCAATGTCCTGTTCCTCAGCCACCAATGCAGGGTGTGGTACTTCAGTTGCCAGTTTTTGCAATAAGACCTTGCAATATTCATGCACATTTTTGTAGTCATTGCTACTTAAAAAGTACTGCCACCTCTAAGCGTGTCCACTAATATTCCAAAAATCCACCATAGGCATTAAAGTAGTCTTTGAGTTCTTGATTTTATAGCTTTGTATGTAAGTGGGGACTTCACTCTGTTGACAACTGGGGATATGGACTGGTGTATATGTTTTGACTTACTTGTCCCTTTGCGGTTTTCTGGCTTTTGATTCTTTTGCTAATGAATGTGTTGAGCTTTCAGCCCTGCTAGCAATGGGCTCCTGAGAAAGCTACAGGCTTTATTGCTACTAGTTCCATTGATGCCACATTGATGAAGTGTTTCTTGTACTCAATTACATCTTCTACCTGATTAAGGTTGCAGTGATACACTTACACCTTGCTGCTGATCCTCTACTTGCTCTCTTCTGGCTATTTAAAGCTTTTTTGCCAATTATTATAGGCTTTCAGCCCTGCTGCTGACAAACCTGTAAGAAAGCCACTATTTTAGCTACCGTAGCATTGTTCTTCTGTCTTTGATAGCTTGTGCTATTCTTGAGATACTTTCTGGCATTCTAATGCTGGTCACAACTCTGCTTACTTACTCTAATCCAGGATCATGTTCATGGAACTTATTGATCACATTCAGCTTAGCCTTGAGTGTGTAATGCTCCCATGCTATACAAGTCTCTAGGTGATTTTGTGATAGAATTCTCATGACCACATGAATCAGGCCCATTCTTCACCATTATACACAATGCCTTTTTAAATAACTGATGTCTTCCATTTTTTAAGTGTTGTTAGAAGCATTACAATCTCTCCTTCCCGCTGATAGGCTAAAGATCAAACTAATTGATTTGACTAAGCACTGATTTAAATTAAATATTCAAGCAGTAGATCACAACATTCTCCCCTACTGAAGTTGAGTGGGTTCTCCTGAATATCTTTTCTTGTGATAGCAATATCTTAATGGTTCAGTATTGTCAGTGAGTCTTGCAAGCTTTGGTCTGCCTTTACTTATTAACTCTTCCTGCCTATTACCTTGTTTGTACATTAATTGGTAAGTTGCAAATGCACAGTCTCAATGATCTTGAAAGTCCCATCCATTGTGGCACAAGCTTCTTCCAAGTGCTGTTTCTCAGCAATACAAAGTTCCCCACTTTCTATGCTTCTGGTGATTTAGTCTTACCAAATCTCTGCTTCACATTTTCTGCACTTTGAGATACCTTGGCCTGAGCCTCTTAGCATCTTTGTTCTGGCTGCTGGTGCTTACTTGGCCAACTGAGCTCATATTTAAAGGTGTCTGTAAGCTTTGGT